>PVJI01000566.1:0-247898 GCA_004026765.1 Micronycteris hirsuta
GGGCTTAAACTTCAACATGTGAATTTGGGAGTTCATGTTTAGCTCTAAGAGAACAAGCACGTCAGTGGATGTGTCTACTTGGGCAAGTCTGCCTTGGAAGGTTGTGCAGAGGGTGAGCACCTTTGTCCAATAAGTCCCATAGAATCACCTCCCGGGACTGGTGGTGGCCCTGAAAATCAGTGTGTTTGGGGCAATGGGCTGCTTTGTTGTAGAGACAGGTCTTGTTGGGCTTTTTTCCCGACTCCTTCCTGTTAACAGGGAGTGTGCACTGTGTTTGAGTGGGCGGATGGAGATGGAGCTTGTGGGGAGGGGGATGCTTTCTCAAGAAGAGCCGCACGTGTGCCGGTGGATGGTTCAGTCTCCCGCCCCTTCCGAAGGCAGGGTGGGAGTAGGCAGTGTGCGTCACTTCTGTCAGAGCTCTGAGAGTTCAGATGAGGACGGGTGAGAGGATGTCTGTCAAGGGCTCTGAACCATGGCGGGAAGTGAAACATCAGAGAGTGGGCTCTGGTGAGCTGCAACTCTGTCGGCCAGAGTCAGTACAGACCCCGTGTACGTGTGCGTGGCACGCATGTGTGTGCACGTGTGCCTCTCGGTGTGTGAAGGGGTGCAGGGCGTTTGAGAAGGTCTAAGCCCTAAAAGAAATTGCACATCCTCTCCTCCCCTCCACACATCAGGCCTTGCCAAGTGAGCAATGGCAGCAATAAGAAGCACATTTGATGTACTAAGCCAACACTGTCAGAATATTTCCTGGTGCCAGATTTCTCTGAACGCGTGAAATGCCCTCCATTGTCACATATTTTGTTCCCCTGTGTTGTCACTGTTCTGCCCCATGAGCTGAGACAGAGCGATTCCACCCCAGTTCATGTGAGCGAGTGTCCAGGGGGCCCCCGCCCCCGACTCCTTCTCCTCTCTGTCAAGGTGCAGAGAGCGGAGTTCCTCACAGGCCCCTCGGCGTTCCCAGAGGACTCACACGTCTGCATCTCCCAGTGCATCAGCCCTGTCTGCGCCGCACAGGCACACGGCTTCCTGCGAGAATGGCCACTTGCTTTTAAACTCAAAAGATGCTCTACGTATGTCCCCATGACTGTTTTGTAACTACCAATTTGTACTTCTTATATAGTCAATAATATCGTGATAACTATGTATGGTGCCAGTTGGGGTACTGGAAGTATCAAGGGGAACACTCTGTAAAGTATATGATTTTCTAACCCCTAAGCTGTAAACCTGAAACCAATACAAAATAAAGTTGAAAGAAAAAAAATGCTATCTGCATTCAAACACTGAGCTAAAGAGAGGTTTGCTCTGTGTCAACACCTGGGTGCAAAGAAGCGGGTAGGTTGGGGGAAAGCGATGCCGTGTGCAGCAAACCCACTATGTGGGTGAGAGAAGCAGCTGCGAACGGGAGCTGTACATTGTTACAAAGCTTTCCTCTTGAACATGACATTAACTTCTTACCTAGTTGAGCACAGCCCTGAGTAGCTGGAGGGCAGCTGTGCGAGTATGTTTTCAGGACGCCATCTGCCTGGGCATCAGCACCATCCTGAGCTGCTCGAGGACCATGACAGGGCAGAGACTCCTCAGCAGAGGCTGAGGAAGGCGCCTGGACACCTGTTTCCCTGAGCTGCTGGCCCACACACAGGTGCACAGCGTGGCGGTGGTTCTTCACTCAGTCTGGCTCTTTCTGCAAACCAACCACCAGCCCTTCCTGTACCCCGTACCTGGCCTAGGATCACAGAATTTAAACACTGGGAGAAACTCTTGAGATCACTGATGTTAACCCTATCATTTCTGTCAGGAGGAAGCCGAGGCTCAGAGAGGCTCAGAGACTTGTCTGCAGTCACAAAGCCAGCTCATGGTGGGCCTCAGGTGGAGGCCAGCTCTCCTGGCCCCCAGCCTGGGGCTCCTCGCCTGTGTGACAACATCGTTGTCTTATCTTGAATGTTCTCCCCTTCATCATGCCTTCCTTTCAGCTCTGCATATTTGCAAAGGTTCAGAAACTGCTCAGGCTAGGCCGTCTCTTCCCCACCATCCCAAAACAGTTTGCTAGTGAGGCCAAACTGTGATATAATGTTATCAACAGCAGGCACTATTCTCATTCCCTGTATGCCAGGCACTGTTTTAAGCATATTACTTGTAGTAAGGAACTTGCCAGCAGTTATGCAGCTCTGGGTGGTGGAGCCAGGACTGGAGCGCAGGCAGGTAGTCTTGCTCTAGATCCCGTGCTCTTGACCATTCCTATCTCACCTGTGAAGGAAGGCTGCTGTGACGCTCACCCTAGTGGGTGACAGGCTGCTGAGATGGGGAAGGGACTTTGGAAACTTCCAGAAGCTGAGTTTGGCTGTGCAGATAAATGTTTCCCAGACTGTGGTCCGGGGGTGGGGGGGGCGGGCAGCATGGAATGAGCAGATACAGCACCGCTTCAGCCTGTGTGCTCTGTGGCCTGACTCACTCCAGGGCTGAATGCAGGGCGAGCAGGTGGCCTTCTAGGAGAAGTGACGCCTGGCGCTGGTGGCCCTCATCACGTCTGCTGTCTTGTCCTGAGATTCTGCCAGAGAGCAAACTGGAGGGACCTGGAGATGGCTCACAAACGGCTGGTTTGAGTCCTGGGACTTCAGTCTTCATAAAGTTAAGTCCTGCCATCTTTTGTCCCATAGAATATAAAATTAAAGGGGAAAGAAACCCTAAAAATAATTCCACCTCTGCCTCTCCCCACCGCTAAATCCTCAGAACGTCAGTCTTTTCCCAGAACCCGCATCTGAAACTATACCCCTGTGTTTCACAATCTTCCAAAGAATGTTCAATAAATTTTACTTGTAAAAAGGGTCAGTCAAAAAAGTTTGAAACTTCATGGCTTAAAAACATGCTAAACAGGTTGATTTGCAGCCCCTGCCTTTCATGTGCAAGCATGCTTTGCAGGAAGTCTCACACAGTGAGGAAGTGCTTCCAAGGCCTGTTTCTCTGGGAGCAGCTCTTACTGGGCAGTGATAGGAAACAAAACGGTGGCCATTTGCTGTCAGGGGAATTAGGCTGTTTGGGCCTCCGCATCCCCTGTGGCTAGACTTCGGGTGGGGCTGGACCTTCTTTCCCAAACCACCTGCTACCCAGAGCCCACTCTCAGCCACCTGTGGGACACCTGGTTGAAACCATGAGACATCCTCCTGCCAGCCAGCTCTTTGTATCTTTCATGGTTGTGCTGACAACCTTCTATCTACTCCTGGGGTGGAGTCTGGGGATATACAAACCTACAAGTCCGACCCAGACCTTAGTTCAAGCAGCCCAGAGGATTCAGAGCTGCGTTCTGGGTCGTCCCAGATCCTGCTGAAGAGCCCCCAGGGCTGCTGCAGGTGGTACTTGTCCCTGTACTTGAATCTGTTTTCTGTATCCAGTACTGGGTAGGTTGCTTCTGTAAGAACGATTTCATTGCCAACACAAAATCTGAAAGCTGCTGATTTAGTTTGACTCCCCTTATTTAACAGTTAAGACAAGTTAAGGCTCCAAGATGCTCAGGAACTTGTGCAGGATCAAGCAGATCCTTGGAGACAGCAGAGCCAGGGCTAGAGCCCAGCTCTCAGCTTCCCAGGGTTTGTGGGCCTTCCCTCTGCATGGTGCTTCCTCTAGGCAGAGCTGGGAGTTGTGGGGTGGGAGTGGAGGTGCATGGCCTTAAACTGTGGTTCTCAACTTTTATTATGCAGCATAAACACCCAGGGCACTTTCTGAAAAGTTACAGAGCCATCCATCCTGAAGGACCAGTACCATTCAGGACAAGCCCAGGGATGTTGCCTGGGAAGGACGCTTCATCTTCTGAGACTCTGGACAGAGTATTCTTTCTGTTCTGCTGATTCTGGAGCCCTGAGAGACTGCCTTCTCTCTGGTGCCTTGGATTTGCATGGTCTCTTGATGGGGAGGAGGTGGGATTCCTCTGGCTTAAGCCCACTTATGTGACTAATGGGCCACACCCCGAATACCCCAAGACCAATATACTTGCTCACTGTTGTAGACTCTAAAAAGTAAGGGTAGAAACAGAAGCCCCTGGAACCACAGAGGCTATGCCAAGTGGGTTTATTTAGAGAAGATCCCTGGCCCTCTCCCTAGAGACTGTGATTCAGGAGGTCTGGGGTAGAGACCAGGAATCTGCATTTTTCATAGCATACCTCTTCCCACCCCCACCCTTTACGGTTTTGATGCAGTTCATCCTTGGAGAAACACTGAATTACGTAGTGAAGACCCCAAATTGTTAATTATAGGAATCATTTAAACACTCACATGCTAGGATATGAGGAACTCAGTACGTGATTGTCCAAGTGAATTAGAGAAAGAAGTAAGGCGTTTTAATTTTTAACGTGGGTAACATGTAACAGTGATGTCATCTTGATCATTTTGAAAGTATATTGAGCATCGCGTTACAGGTGGCATTGCAAGCACTGTACTGCACTAGTGATCCACACAGGTGTGGTCCACACAGGTGTGGTCCACACAGGTGTGATCCCTGCCTTCTGGTGACTTACAGGAAGAAGGGGATGAGGAAGTAAGCAGAACTGGCAGCGGAGTGCCGGATGGTAACACAGTGCATGGGACTGCTGAGGTCTGGCAGTTTGCAGGAGGGAGCATCCAGGTGGGCCCAGTGCCACCTGTAGTCAGTCACATACATTGGTCTGGGAGCCTACGAGAGCTGTGTGGTCCTCAGAGCCACTCAGCTGCCTAGACGGCTCTGTGCAGGGAGTACTTAGTGTACAAAACCCTTCGCAACTCTTAACACCTGCACCAGAGGAGTCTAGTATTTTCTCCACTTTACACACAACGAAACAGAGGCTCAAAGAAGCTAAATAAGTTAACCAAAGTCAGGTCCTCAATCCAGGTCAGTTTGACTCCATGGCCCACTTTTACTGCCTTCAGTTCCCACAGCTGGAAAGGTGGGGCAACATCCCGTCCCCTGCCGCCCGGTGGAGAGAAGGAGAGAATGTAGAACTCTTGAAGTGCATCACCAGCACATCTACCTTGTCTTTTGAGTGAGTGGGAGGCAAAATGACATTGACAAATAATAGGATTTACATGAAGTTTTGATTTGTTTAGAGAGATATTGTAAATCCTTTACTATTGTTGACTCATTTGGAAAGTTGACTTCCAAAGGAGCAAATGCAAAGTATTTTTCATAATCCAGCCCTCCTTTCATAGACCTGAAGAGGGAAATAATAAGTAGGTGACTGAAAGTCTAGAGTGGCTTATATTTAGCTCTGCTTAAAGGGAGGGGCACGGACTAGATGAGATTTGCAAGGGCCTTCTACGCACAGATTCTTTCATTCAGTGGGCTCCAGCTGTCGGTACATAGAAGCAGTGCCTGGGACCCAGTGTGCTTTAGAGATTGTGCAACCAGCTCGTAGCGTTCCGAGTACATCATCAGAAAAACCAACTGTTGCCTCCAAACACCCTTCTTAATGCAGATGGAGTTTTCTGTGGATCTTGGGTGGGAGGTAGAATAGGAGTGGGAAAAGGAAGACAACCCTCAATTTTAGCAGACCCCAGGCCTGGCGTCTGTACCAACATGAAGTAATTCTAGAAATCGAATCCTGGTTACTGGTATAACATCTTTTCCCCAGGCCCTTGTCCTAGACTTCCTTTCATGCTGAGGTCAGCAAATAGTAGGGGTTTCCTCCCTCTGCTCAGAATCCATAGGACTTCACTCTTACTCTGGAACTAGCTTGGTTCTTTCCATATGTCAGCAACTTAGGGAAAGCCAGTGTCACTTCATCTCTCTCGAAGCACAGCTAACTTTTCCAAATAGCAAACTCTGTCTCTTTTAGCAAATGACTTCCAGATGCTGGAAGCAGCAGCCAGTGGAATTTTATTGCCCCCAAACTGTGGTTCTGGGCCACATACTTCTGACTTGAAGGTAATTTGGAATGTAAACATCTCAAGGCATGTACTGGAATTAATTAAAGCTACCCTGGTTTCTCCAGGGCCTACAAGCCTGCAATAAACTGTTTACATTAACACCAAGCCAGTCAGATGGACTGGAACACGCCTTGAACCCTTGGTTATCACTTTCCCCCTTTACCTTCAGAAAAATGTGAGATTGGACCAAAGCTGACCCATTTCCCCAGGAATGGTCATCAGTCGCAACATGAAAAGAGGTTCCTTAAGCTGCCCTCTCTGCCAAAGCAAACAGAAGGCAGATGTGCATGGGCATCACACATTCACCTTGAATCGGGGACAGGCAGGAACCTCCTTACTGCTGCATAGATGCCAGCAGCTTGTTTAACTAGGAACGCGAGTATGCACAGCGAGAGGGACAGGCGCGTCTATGGTGAGCCTACAGAGAAAGCAGTGGTATCTAGTGTGTGGCTGGTAATAACTAGAAACAGCTTTGGGGAGTAATTTTTTAACTTCATGATGGCATTGAAAAGTAGGATGAAAGTTCTGGAGCTGAATAGTGATGCTGGTGCGTAACAATATGATGTCCTTAATGCTCCTGAACTTTATGTTTAAAAATGGGAAATTTTGTGATTATTGTATTTTACCTACCAAATAAAAAAGTGGGATGATCAGGCTGCAGAGGCTCTTTGGGATTATGAGAGCCCCTGGACTACCCCTCACACCTTCTATGTCAGTCACGAGGGTGGAGCTGTGGCTTCCTGGGAACGATTTCACGTGGTGCCAGGGTGTCTCAAGGGCACATATGGAAAATACCAGGAAGCCAGGCCCCTGAGACAGACCAATTCCTCATACCCCCTCTATGTCTTGAGAGGTGACTCATGGCAAGGAGCATTAGGAAGAGCTGAATCAGTGGTTACCTAAAGTCGTTATTGACTATAGCCAGTAGGAGAGACTCTAGGTTACCCAATTCCTAACGGAGGAGAGGGACTTAAAAATTATTCCATGTGTCGGGACCCACTAGCTCTTCTGTTGTGTCCCAACCCTCTTAATTATTGGAAATTCCTCCTTATAATAATACAAAAAAATCCCTGTAACCCATTCATTGGCCCCCATTCTACCCTCTTCTGTTACACAGAGTAAAGTGCCAATTCCTCTTCCAAAGTACTTTTAGAATTTGAAAATGAATTTGAACTTTCTGTTTCTCTTTTAACCTCCTCTGATTGTGCTCAGTTCTCAAATCCTCCTCCTATGAAACTGCTTCCAGACCCCTCACTGTCCTGGGCTACTTCCTTTGGGCTCACAGTAGTTGCTCAGAGTGGAGCCGGACTGAACACAGTATGAACAGTAGTCTGTTCAGAGGTGCGTACGGGAATTTTATTGCTGTTCTGTTTGACCGCCATACGTCCACACGGTGTCTTGATGTTACATTTAACTGCCATATGGTGGTCTTGTCTTTAAAAAGAAAAGCTTATGGTTACCTAAATTGTTCTTTTTTAAAAAAATATATATAAACGGCTATTGAGCTAGTGCTCCCCAATCTTGAAGTCAGGTAAATTTATTTAACCTAAGTCCAGACATTTACCATAAGCGTTATTATAATTAATTACGTTGAATTAATCCATGTGATACTGAGATATTGATTCCTGATTCCCTTACCCACTCTTTTTCCCCTGGCTTTGAGTATATCTTCATCTGAGTCGTAGCTGTATATCACAATTTGATAGAAATGTACAGGACTGGGCCAGGAAGCACGGAGACCACCTTTTCAATTTACAGCAAACCATTAATCAAGATCTGTGGCTGTGCTAAAGCAGCTCTGAATCCACTTAGCCCCCATCATTCAGCTCGCGGGTCTCCACTGTGTTCCCAAGGGTTGATGGCACTGCTGCCCCATGGCGGAGTAAATGGAGTGCTCACTGTATCGGTCAGGGCAGGCTGGAAGGGGAACAGGGGCCTGGCACGTGGGTGGTGGGTGTCCAGTACATTCTGTGGACGAGTTAATCAGTGAAGATAGTGGCCATCCCCAAACCTTTTGGTAGGTGATAATTCAGACTTCACTTCCCCTCCACCAAAAAAGACTTTCTTCAAAACTGCTCACAGAATAGAGTGGGGGCTTTGAGTTATTTTCTCCTGCTGCCTCTGGTAGGAAACAATGTCAGAGGCCTTTGGAAGGAGAAGTAACATAAAGTTTAGGGCCTAGAACGTCTCCAGATCATTCTTGTAATCAGCGTGGATAAACTGAATGCAGTTTGGGACAACATTTGCTCGTTGGTTCATTCAGAACATTGATTCCGAGATTTAGGGGTGGACTTTCCTGATTGAAAAGGAGTGGAGGCCTGGCCCTGCGATGAGAGATGGGTTTGCTCATTCCCTCCCTCAGGAGACAAGTGTGTCAGGGAAGAGCTAGAGGGGACCCAAGAGGGGCCTTCCTGGTGGAGCAGCATTAGCAGGTTGGTCGAAACTAAAGCAGACAGAGCTAAGGAACCAGGCTTTCAGCTGAAAAAGCTTTTATTGCTCTTTATCTATTGACACTTTTTCAATTAAGGAGCCTCCCCTGAGATGATCTATCACCTTCCTGTCTGAGCAGAACATAATTACCAGCAAAGCAACTCCATCATGTGCCAGGCATCTCCTGCCCAGGATGGCTGCGGAGAAAACCACAGCTTCCCGCCGGCCCTGTGGGCCCTGGGCCCTGGCTCTGGGTGCCGTCTGTCTTTCCGGCGGACTCCCTTCTCTTTCTTCTCTGTCCTCCCCTATCTTGGTTTCTTTGGAGCTGGTGAGCATATTTTTGCGTGCTGTCACCATTAGAATATGTAGCCATGTTGCCTGCTCTGTCTGAGAAGCCAGCCATCTCTCTTGGTCAGGAGCCCCCACTTCTCTCGTTCTTGGGACCAGCGGGGCTGCTCATCTCTTCAGATGCCTAAAAATAGGGGTTACCTCAGGGCCACATTTTTATCTTACTGAGGGTTTTGTTTTTAGTTCAAATTTCCATAGGTCCATGATTTGATTTTTTAACATAAATACTTTAAATTTAAACGTTATTGAACTGTAATGTGCATATGGCAGAATGCAGAAGCTGTAAGTGTGCAGTGCAGCTTGATGAGTTCTCACGGGCGAAGCCAGCAGCCAGGTCAAGAGACAGAACTGGATTCGTGCCCCTGTGCTGCCTCCCCCCCCCCCGCCCCCCATAACCACAGTTCTGACTTCTAACCGTGGAGATCAGTTTTGCCATTTTTTGTATTTTATATAAATGGAATTGAAGCTAGACCAAGTATTTTTTTTGTCTAGCTTTCTTCCTTTTAAATTATGTTTGTAAGATTCATTCATGCTGTGGCCTATAGCTTTATTTGCTCATCATTGTTGCTATGTAGATTTCTATTGTGTGAATAGACCACAAGGTTTTTATTTATTCTGCTATGATGGATACTTAGTTGTCTTTTTAAAATAGTAAACATATGCATGTACTTCAGTTAAGTGTAATTCCTAAAGGGATTATTGAGTCCTCAGTGTGTATGTTTAGCTTTATTATTGCCAGTTTTGCAAATGGTTGTACCACTATGAATCTTTACCAATGTAGAAAAACCTAAGAACAGTTCTCTCCCTTGCCCCCAACCACCATCCTGCTTTTACAAAAGGAAATGCAGAGGTGTGAGTTATCCAAAGTCAAAAAGTCGGATCATTCAGCCCTTCACCTGATAACCTTTCCATTAGCCTATGAAGGACCCTTCCTTTCAATGGATACCGGTGAGAGGGACGCATCCTCCTTACTGCCCTCAAACTTCCCCCGGCCCATGCTTAGGCATTGATAATTTTTCACACAGTGTCCAAATGGAACTCCAGATGACCAGAGGGATCGTCTTTTCCTTATTTTTTTTTTCCTGGAAGATCTGGGCAAGCATGAATTCCTGCCCCTTCCTTGATGGATATCATCTGCACCTGCATGCTTTTCACTTTGTGCCCATAATGTGGGTACGAGAGCGGCGCGAGGGTTTACTTACAATTGAATTTATGACAATAGGGACCAGCCTCCATCAACCAGACTGATGCAAGCCCGAGTGGGCGTGCCCTGTACTTGTGGTTTTTCCTTCCAGCTACCCACCTTTCTTGATGTATTGTCAATGTGTTTGACTGCTGAGGTGAAAGAATGGGCTCTAGCAGTCCTTTTTGCCACTGGCGGTTTTCATTATGGAAAGAAACGCAGGCAGAGCTTCACGCTCCTGTGCCTAGCACAGAGCTGCAGGTTTGCTCGAGTCGCCCATCCAACTTCCTGAGAAGGGCTTGGGGGGAGGGCTGGGAAAGGGAAGAAAAATATATTTTTGAGCAAAGATTAGGTTCTGGGCATTATTTTAGTCATGCGGATATAGTTGGCTGAGCAAATGAATGAAAGAATGATTAGTTTTAAAACTCAGTTAAAAGAGCTATTGCTCACTTCTCCGTAACAAGAATCTTCTGAGATTTTACTTAGATCTAGGGGTAAGAGGGCCCTCAGAATACATGTCTTTTTGGCCAAAGTCCCTCAGTGTTCCCTAACCCTGGGGAATCTGTTCTCATCAGGCAGAAGGGCAACAGCAACAAGAGAAAGAGCAGTGTTAGAGTCCTTGGTATGAGATTCTCCTGGGCTCTCCAGACCAGCTCTGAGGGTGAGGGTCATCAACACTGTGGACAGAGGGCAGGGCCCCTGTGGACAGGGAGAAGGTGACCGGGGCCTGTGCTGCAACCGGGGAGGCCACCCACTCCACTGAGGGAATGAGGTCTGGGCCTGTGCTCCCCTTCCATGGAGCTGGGGCAGGCCCCCAGAGCTGGACTCCTCCGGAAGGATGGCAGGTCAGAGCAGTTAAGAGCATGGGCTCTGGTGTCAAATCCCAGCTTTGCCACCTCCTAGCTATGGGGCCTTGAGAAGGTGCCCATGTTCCTCTGAGACCTCAGTTTCTGCATCTGTGAAATGAGAATGATCATACCTTCTCCATTGGGTTGTGAGTGATGTAATGGGCAGGGTGCACGGTAAACAAAAAGTATCGGCTCTCGTTGTTGGAGAACTTATTCGTCAGGCACCTACTACCAGATGTGCTTTTGGGTACCTGCTTCTTGCACAAGCCAAGACAGTACCGACACATAGTGCTCGGTTCGGGCTAGTCATTACTAGAGAGTTTGCTTTTAGCTGGTAAGGAACGCTCTGGTCTGTTATCATGTGCTGGGCTTGGGCTCAGGCATGGAGAGAGTAGCACCTGTGTGGTCAGATCCCTAGGGACCCTCAGTCCAAACAGAGACATCCCTAACTACGAGTTATGCCTGTAAAACCATTAACTCATTAGTTCACCGAGTATCTGCTAAGTCAAGGCTGTGTCGGCAACATGCGTGACTGTGCATGTGTGCAGGCTCTGAAGAGAGCTGGCTGGCTGGTGGCGAAAAATACATACACACGTAAAAAGATGAGCAGTGATACAGGGAAGAAGGTGGCCACCACCAACTAAATTAATGTTGGTGTGTTTGAGTGTTAAATGAGATTATACCTGCTGAGCACCCAGCACAGTGTCTGAAACATGAAAGAAAATCATTACCTCACACCCACTAGGTTGACTACTCTTAAAACAAACACCAAACAAAACAGAAATAGAACACAACAAGTGTTGTTGAGGATGCAGAGAGTCAGAATCCTTGTGCACTGTTGGTGGGAGTGGAAAATAGGAATCAGAATGGCAGTTCCTCAGAAATTTAAAATAGAACTCCCGTAGCTACCAGTTCTACTTCGTGTATGTATCCCGAAGAATTGAAAATGCACAAAGAGGTACTCGAACACCTTTGTTCACAGAGGCGCTATTCACAGTGGCCAAAATGGAGACGCAGAGCGTCCCCACGGATGAATGGATGAACAAAATGTAGTCTGTCCATACAGTGGAATACTATTCAGCCTTCTAAAGGAAGGACATTCTGACACAGGCTACAACATGGGTAAGGATTTTATGCTGAATGAAATAAGCCAGTCACAAAAAGACAAATACCATATAATGTCACTTGTGTGAGTGTCTGGAGCAGTCGGAGTCATAGAGACAGAGAGTGGAATGGTGGCTGCCGGGGGTGGGGGTGGGGGTGGGGGCGGGGAGGGAGAGTCGTGTGATGGGAACAGAGTTTGTTTTGCAAAATGGAGAGTTTTGGAGACTGGTTGCCTGGCGATGTGAATGTACTTGACACTACTGAACTGTACACTTGAAATGGTTAAGGTGGTAAATTTTTTTATTTATGTGTCTTTTACCACAATTTAAAAAAATAAAAAATAATTTTAAACACAAAGAAACTCAAAAAATAAATATTTACTGCATCTGAATCCAGCTGAACAGGAGAAATGTCTTGGAGTGCGTGGTCACCACAGGCCAGAGACGTCAGGAGGGTCTAGCTGGAGATTGGATTTGGGGACACGGACGAGAGAGTCGGGCTCTGGCGGGATTGGCTGCTCCTCCTCAGGTTCCTTGCTCTCTGAGGAGATTTCAGGAGAGCAGAAAGAAAAACACGATCACCTTTCCTTTCATAATTAATTGAAAGCAGCCCTGGGAGAGGTGAGAACGCAGCAGCGACTTGAACTCATTCTAAGGAATAAATAACTGACATCACGGTATAATTAGCGGGGAGCGCTCAGGGAGGCTGAGGCTTGAGGAAATGTGCCATCTACACATGCTGCAGAGGCGGCAAGCGGACAGCAACAGGGCTGGAGATCCCAGGACACATGGGAAGGTTTGCCTGGGGCTGGGAGTAGTGCTGGCAGCTGCAAGTGGCTTGGTTACAACTGGCCAGTGGTCAGGACAGTGCACAGATGCTCGAGGCCTAATTGACATTCCCTGATCAAGTTCATGAGGTATTTAAAGAACTATCCCCAGTCCCTCAGTTGAGTCTTCCTCCTTCTGGAGCTGGAGCCCACACTATCAGAAAAGGTTTTGTTAGAAACGTGAAGTGTAATTACAACCTGACAGGTGGCTGCAAGTCAGAGGAGACATCTTAGTCTGCAGAAGCTTAAACAATGATTTTCAGCAAGGTGACAGCGGAGAATTCTCCTAGTCTGGTAAGCTGGCCCTGTTGAGCCATGACCCAGCACCAAATTCTTAGGCAAAATCACTTGCAATGGCAAGTGACTTCCTCCCAGGATGAAGATGAAGGGCAGACAGATCCAATGACTTTGGAATAAATAGGTCTTTGTTCTCAGGATTGCAACACAGGCCAAAGAGAGGCATCATCCGTCCTTCCCCCAGCCAGCCTGTACTGTTCAAGTGCTTTCTCTGTGCAAGGCACCGTGCTGGCCGCTGGCCACACTGTCCATGAGGACATGGCTCCTGCTGTCAGGGGGTTCATAGTCTAAAGAAGGAATCAGTGTGGCTGCTTGGATGTATCTTGGGTGGACCTGTGGGTGGGTACACCTGGCATGGTCAAGTTTACGGATACCCCATGGCAGGAAGCAGTCATATGACCGTACCTAGAACAGTGCTAGCAGGAGGTACATGCCAAAAGAGGGAGAGATGGAGAGGAAAGAGGAGGGAGGGGGAGAGAGGGGCTGGCCTACTCCTCTAAGTCCTACTCTGGAACAAAGACTGAGAACTTCAGAACTGAGCTCCTTTTCTGACAGTAGTGATATCTTCCAGAGGACTAATCCTAAATCTCCAGAAGGGTACTTGAAAGTCTTACACCAGCTCTTTCCTGAGAACTAGGTTCACATGCTGTCCCCCCATCCCCAGACCTTTAAGAAAAGAAGTATGGTTATCCCCAGGTATATCAGGAGCTCTGTGACCTGTCCTGACTAGGCAGGGTTCCCCTGGGTTACTGAAGCCTTATGGGCTCCCTCCCCTGGCCACAGTAGCCATGGATGTGCAGTGGCCACGAACCACACAGGAGCGGATCACATTCCCACCAGTGGTTCAGGAACCTGATGGCCCTCCTCCGTGGCTCCAGAGCCCTGAAGCTCTTTGTGCCCCATACTCTCTTAGTCTTTGCAAAGAGGGCCTGACGGCCCAGTGCTAGGCTGAGAGGTGAGCCTTAGGCATGAGGGTGTGGCTGCTGCTCATTTCTGGGGTCTCAACTCAGATCTACACACCCTTCCAAGAGCAGGCGTCATCTTTTCCTTCCATTTGTCGGATGCTCTTCAGACATTTTCTTTACTCTTTGCTTCTGCTATGAATTTTAGTCTGATCTGATGCACCTACAAATGGTGGGGGCTCATAGTGGGGTGCTCTGGGCTGGGCTGAGCATTCCCTGAGAAGGACACCACAGAGGCACTCAGTGGAAGGGGCCAGACCCTGATACAACTCAGCGGCACTCCTCGCACAGGAGGCCCACCGGACATTTCGGTTCCTTATGCGGAAGTCATTTCGACAGTTCGGGGAAAACACAAATGCTTCCCAGGGCTGAGGAAGCCCCAGGAGCTATTCTGGTCTTGGCACGGCTCCCACCCCTCTGAAGCACCAGTCCCCTCGGGGTTTGATGCAGGATGGTCTCTGCCATCACATATTTCCTTTCCCTTCTCAGACAGCCAGCTCCTTCTACCCCTGCCCCTCTGGGGATTCTACTTCTAACTGGCCTGGAGCTCAAGCCACCGGGTGTGTCCCCTGCCTGAGGACAAGCCACGTTGTTACTGACCCCTGGCTCCAAACTGAGCAGAAAAATTGGATTTCCGGTGGTGAGCCAGTGCTTGCACTCAAATCCTGGATTCCGGGTCCTGTGGGATCCAACCTCCTCCTTCCCTGCTCCCCAGCCTTGACCTCATTCCAGGCAGCCAGAGTGGCCTGAGGCTCTGCCCTCTATGGCTGTTTGCTAGCCTTGTTTTCATTTATTTCCCTGGCATTTGTTGAATATATATTTCTTCAAGAAAAGAAAAGAGAAGGCAGCAAATACCCAAATACCAACATGTCCTATTGCATCAGGCGCCACATACACTCTCAGTCTGAGGAAATATACACAGAGCATTAAGTGGCAATTATTTTAATTAGCGGAGTGTGCACAGGATCAGTCACCCTTGGGCCCCCTACTCCTTCAGTTAGCGTGCATGTGGCATCAATGGATACTGTGAGGGGCACAGAGGAGGGAGAAAGGGGGACTGGTGCTCAGACCTTACAAGCAAGTCTTGGGTTTTGCAGCTTCAGTCAGGTATTTGGGCCACGGCAGCCCAGCAGGAGCAGAAGACAAGAAGAACGCCGTTCCTGACCTGCTTGCAAACCTCAGTCTTTCTGCACCCTCACTCTCTCCTCCCAGTAGTGTCTTGGGGACAGTTGCAGGCCCTGGGTGAAAGCCAGACCTGCTAGATTCCCTATAGCCCTTGCACCAGGGGAGGTGCTTCAGTGGCCTTGACCCCTGTAGCAGCAGTTGTTTAAGGTCACGGATGGCTGAGGCTACAGCCCCTAATCACATATGTACAGCACCGCATTATTGAAAATTAAAGGTGTGTGAGGCACAGCTTGGTCCTCCAGCCAACAGAGGCCTGCCCTGGCTGCTGGCATCAGCCCAGTTGGCTCTTCGACCCTCCCACCTTTCCAGGGGAACCTCATTGTAGCTCGCTTCCAGAGATGTGATAGGGCAAGGAGCCGGTGCCTGTACTGGCCTTGGCCACTACTCTGTTTCCTGGCTAAGGCAGTGTAGGTATGGAGTCCCATAACCAGCGAGTTACATTAACCTGGGTCAGGGCCTTAAGCTCCTCATCTGTAAAATGGAGGCATATACCCATCTCATAAGACAGATGAGGTGATTGATGCAATACTACTTAGCCTTGTGTTGACATTAGTTAATTAGTTAATTCTGGTGATTCACTAAACATGGAACACCTGATGGGTACCAGAAGTGAACTGTTTAGGTTCCAGGGATAAAGCAGAAACATAGAGCTTTCGTCTGGTATGTGTGAGTTTGGCAGACAGTGGAGGAAACAGGCAATTGAGCCAGTTAATAAGTAAATGAACAAGGTTATTTCAGATAGTGTATGTGCTGTGAAGAAAGTAAAATAGTACAGGGTTGTAGCTGAGAAAGTGACATTAGTCTGGACCTGAATGAAGAAAAAGAACCTGGAGGAAGATAATTCTGGGCAGAGGGAACAGCTAATGCAGACACCTTTAGGCAGGAAGGAGCAAAGTCAGGTTATGCTGTGTTAGTAACTGGGTCCTGCCTCAGCAGAATAGTGCAGGTCAAGTTCATATTAAATCCTGAGGCGGCTTGGGTGTGTACGGTCAGAGAACCCGCACCTGTGGTGAGCTGCGTACTGGTAGGTGTCCCACGACGGCCAGAGCTATGTTAAGGAATTGACTTAATCACTTTTGTTTGACTGAGTTGCCTTGCACTTATGTGTGCATGTTTCACCTTTATGAGTTAATTGCCGTGCAGATGTGTCTGCTCAGGGGATGACCAAGGAGCAGTGCTCGGGAACATGGGGAGGTCACTTGCTCCCCTGGGTGAATCTCAGGTGGTTCTGGAGCCACTTCAGATTAAGGTGTCTTTAATTAAAGTAGTAATGACTGTCCTACTGCAGGAGCTGGACGACTGACTGGGGGTGGGGAGGGGATGGCACGTACACCCCAGGGACTGTGTGTTCCCACCACTGCCAAGTGGCCCCGTGGCCCCTGACAGTTTGATGCCCCTTGTGCTTGTGGAGTTTACGTCTCAATTCACTTTCAGCGGCACCACCTCACTGGAGCTCAGAACAAGCCTGTGAGAGGCAAGAGGGGGCTCACCACCTTCATTCTGAAGATGAGAGAAGTGAAATTTAATACCTTAGTTGCCTGTCCAAGGTAGAGAAGGGCCTCACATTGAGAAACCCCTCCCCTGCTGCTCCCTTCCTTCCTTCTGCTCATCCCAAACCCTTTCTGGAGCACCTGCTTACTACCCAGCATTGCACCGTGGTCAGGAGTGTGGTGTTGGTGCCAGCCAGCCAGCCTGGGCTCAAACTGTAGCTCCATCATTCAGCCGCTTATACAAGCATCTGTCTTCTGAGGTAATTGTGAAGCTGAGTGGACACAAGCGAAGTGCTTAGAGCGGTGCCTGGCCCGCAGTGAGCACGCCGTGAACGCTACCTGCTCGTGACATTGTACGCCAGGCCGCCCTTCCCCTCGGCCACATTGTCCTTCCCGAGGCTGTTGGAGGGTCCTCACCGTGGCCCCCCAGCGCTGGTCCACGTGCTTTTCTCGATTCTCTCCACTTATCTACCTGTTGACTGTCACCTCCCTCAAGTCCTCCACTTGTGTCCACACCCCTCCTCTCCTGCTCCTCTGCACACGCACAGAAGATGCCAAACACTATTGGCTGCAGCTCTTTTTCCAGCAGAACTTGCTCTTTCTCAATCTCATAGATCGTATCTCTAAGTAAGCTTGAAGTTTAGAAGTTGTTCTTTAAACTCATAATTCCAAAAATTACAAAAACGACTGAGCAGCCTGTGTCAGGCTCTGCTCTCCCAGGAAAGAATGAAACCTGACCCAGTGGGTTTGCTCCCACCACTTCGGTCTCCCTCTTGGTAAGGACCGGGGTGGGGGGTGGGGGCAGGAAGGGCCCAGGCTTCTTTGTGTGGAAAAGGAAGTACCTGCGGAGTGGGGGTGGGGCGTGACTGGGTGCCATGCAGAGTGGGCCATCCAGAACAGGACTGGCTTGAAGCCACACTGGGGAAAGGATCTCAGGCTGGCCGCAGCCCCACCCGCCCTACCTTCCCATGCTCGCCTTCCCCGCACAGTTCCCACACGTACTGACCATTCTGACCGCTCTTCCCGGAACCTGTCCCGTCCAAGTCCAACCTTCAACCGACCAGACTCTTTGCCAAGTGACAACCGGCCCCACCTCACAAGGTGCCTTGGAAAGATTGTGTCTTAGCAACAGGGGCTTTGGGGAAACTGCATTGGTTCAAGAGGTACTCTAACAGCAGTCAGAGGTTATAGGGGGCATGGAGTCCGTTTTCCTCAAGTTTCTGGAGACCCCCTTCAGACCACCTCTAGGGCCCAGGGGGTGGAGTCTCTCTCTGGGACCAGAAGCTCCCCTGTTTCCAGCACAGGTGAGGGGCTGGAGTGGGGCAGGGGTGGGAAAGGAAGGGTGTTGAGCAAATGAAATCTGAGGCCTTCTGCCCAACCCCAGAGCCGTCACCCTTTCCATGTCTTGGTGAGTCTGGGTTGTGTAGTCAGTCTGGACATTTCCATCTGAGAGCAAGCCAGTTGGCTCTTTGTATAACCCAGATGTCCAGAGAATTGTCGATCCTTTCCTTCAAGTCTAACATACGAGTGCAAGTCCCAGCTCTGATGCTTAGAAGCGACTCGTGCTAGCCTCAGTTTCCCTCCACAGAGCGGCTGATGGGGCCGTCACCCCAGGAGCCCCACAGGCCGTGCATCAGACGTGAAACCCCTCGCAGGGCAGTGGACACCTAGAGGAGCCTGACAGGCATTCATTTCTTTAATCATTTTGCTTTTTGGAGGGTTTTTTTCTTTTCATGTTCCACATTCTCTCTTCTCTGGGCCAAGAAGGGAATAGTCATGACCTTACTGTGCATCAGCCGTGCCCTGTGACGTGAGCATGTACCTGGCTGACATGCTGAATTTGCCCCTGCTCTGCCCCACACAGCTTCATTTGTGCATGAGGAGCGCCCCCCCCCCGGCCTCCTGCTGCTCAGAGCCGCCAGGACACCTGCCCCGAGGGGAAAACGCGCCCTGTGGCCCACACCTGCTGGAGGAAGAGAGATGCCAGGATCCCGATGCCTTCAGCTGCTTTTCTGCTCTGCTCTCCTGTCTGAAGTAGGAAATAGGGCAGGCTTGTGTTAGACTCCGAAGGTCATGAAAAAGTGAAAAGGAAATAAACAGGCCTGCATAAGTCAGCTCTGAGACTGGCCTGCCTGGCAGGGTGCTGGGGGCGGTGGCAGTGGGCCCGGGGAGCCCAACTGGCTCTCTCTGCCTGTCGGCCTGTCTTCATCCTGCGCTCCACCTGTTGAACCCAGTGGAATGGCTGTGAGCACCTACTGTGCACCGAGCCCTGTGATAGGCACTTTCACATCAGTTATTTAATCTTCACCATGACCCTCTGAGAAGGGAACTATCACCCCCATTTTTATAAATGAGAAAACTGAGGCTCGGAGAAGTTAAATGACTGACCCCGGGTCACACAGACTGAAACCCAGGCCTGTTTCCAAAGCTTTGCCTGAGTGTGGACTGTCTTACCAAAAAGCTTTTCCATCGGAGCACCGTCCTCAGTGCCATGAGGCGGCGTGTGCTGCCCCGCCCCTGCTCCCTGCTTCCCTCCTCCCCTCGCTGTGCCACTTGGTGTCCAGAGGTGCCACCCTCACCACACAGCCCTTCCTGAGCAGTTGCTGCCCAGCACTAACACTGTCTAGCCTCCAGTCCCCTGAGCTCCTCTCGCACTGGGGGTTATCCACTAAACTCCCTGATACAGTAAGAACATGAGGTCACTAAACGGTAGATTAGTTCACTAATAGGGCACTTCCTCAGGCAACATTTATCTTAACAGAGGAGCCTTGAGACAGTCCCTAACAAATAACTACCTAATGGTTGAATTCTTTTTCTCTTTTTTGGCTCATGGTATATGGCTTATTGGAAGGAATATAGGCTTGGAGTCAGACACCAAATCCTGATCCTCACTAGCTGTGTGAACGTGGGTGAATTATACTCTCTGGGTTCTCCACTGTGTCACTTGTAACAGAGGAATTAAGTGAAATTATGCACGTAGAGCATACAGCACAGAGAAACCCCCAGCTGATGTTAGTTTCACTTTATCCCTTCTGAGGGCATGCAGGTTTTTTCCTGCTTTCCTGCAAGTCATGTAATAGCTGCCAACTTCACTTATGAGTAAGACCAGTTCTGGCCACATGCATGGTGTAGCATTGCCCTCAGAAGGGATACGCGTGCTGCTGGCTCTACAGGGGCAGGTTTTTTCTAGGGCAGGGAGGAAGAGGGGGGCTGAAGTAGGACCTTCTTCAGACCACCACACCAGCCCCCCAATACATCTGCTACTGGCTTTTCCTGAGGGGTCCTCCCCACAATTTGAGGCAGACATCCAGCCTGCTTGCACCCTCTGCTGGTCATCATGGGGGAAGGCCACGTGAGGGTGCCCAGAGGCTCTAAGGGCAGCCAGTGGGGAGTCAGGCTTCACCCACATTTCAGGAGGAATGTTCTTATTCTTCATTGCTAATTTTTTAAGAAGGGATTTTGAAGGAAGGACTAAAGGCAGGGAGAGTGAAAAAGGATAGAGAGAAAGAGGAGGGAAGAGAGACGGGAAGCGGCAGGATTAATTAAGAGGATGAAAGTGATGTGGTATGTGACCTGGCCTTCCTTCAGAGGGAACGCTGGTCTCAGGTTCATTAAATGTCATCTGGGGATGTTTGAAATGTCTGAACTGGGACCCAGGGTCTGCATTTGGACGAGCTCTTCTAGCAATTTTGATGCAGGTGTTTGGAGACCACACTTTGAGAAGTACTGAAACTTTAGCTGGGCCTCTGAGATGCTGGTTTCTCAAAACAAAAACAAAAACAAAAACAAAACCATGTCCCTTTCCCTGGAAAGGGCAGGTTCTTGGTTCCTTGCAGATTGCCTGGGCACCCAGCTCAGCGAGGGGCTGCCCCACGGTCCCTAGACTACAGGGGCTATTTTCCATGAATTTAATTAGGCATGGCCCCTGCCTCTTAGCTCTTCTCATGCTGTGTCTCCTAGTAAATATCCTTTGCAACTCTCAACATTGTTCTTGGCCTTGAGGGCCCAGCCCATATTTTACCCACTTCTCAAGGCCCGGTTACATTAATTGGCCCACTGGATTTACTGCCTTAAACACAGCTCAGTGTGATACTTCATTGATGTCTTCTTGTTTCATGGCATTCAGAACAGCTTCTGGCTGGAAGGTACCTGGAAGATGATCAACTCTAATTGTCCTTAAGCAGGAGGGTATATCGACAACTCTTCTGGAAGCTTTCTAAAAATAGGCAAAGCCAAGCTCCAGGAGGCCCATGATTTGGTGAATATTCTCTCTGTAGTACTAGGGCAGATATATTAGTTAGCATCTAGTATCCATTATTGCCTTCTTCTTTCTCCCTTCCTCCATCTGTCAGGAATGTGGATGTGATGGCTAGAGCTCCCGCTGCCATATTGGGCCATGAGTAGATGGTACACATCTTGGAGATGATAGAATGGTGAGCTAGAGGAATCTTGTGTCTATAAAGTATGCAGTGTGGCTACTTACATCTAGCTTTTTACATAGAAAAGAAGAAATAAATTTCTACTTTGTTTAATTCACAATAAAAGGAGGCCCAGACCTACCTCTTAAAACTTGGATCCTGAATGTTGGATGCCTGTTCTTGCTTTTGCAGTAGTGTTATGAATTCTTTTCATTAGTAACCACTGTGCTTATACATCCTTTGCAAATCTTATGAAGTTAAACATACTGCCAGGTATATATAATGAACCAAGCAAATACTTGGGTCGATTGAGCAATTGATTGATTAGGTTGACTGTCCTGTTTGTACACAAAGACAGTGAAGTTCGTTGGTAGAATCAGAAGTTCTGATTCTGTCAGGAACAGCTCTGTGGAACTACTTATGGTCTACTGTAGAAGCACAGTTTTTGACCAGAGAACCTCCACGCCCCATCCATTTCTAACATACCATGAGGATGACCTTAGTTCTGTGAGGCATCTGTGTGGTGTGGGCAGGAATTTAGGGTGCATGAATCTGATTGGTTAGCTCACCCTGTGACACTGCTGTTGTAGCATGACTAGAAAAGAGATGGAATTGGGGACAATGCAACGGTGTAATTGAAAGATAGGTTGCTTGTCAAAAGCAAGATGAAAGTTCAGTTGCCTCATTATGCAAACTCACAAAACAAGAGAGAGTCAGAAGAAAAAAGTTGATATGACTAAACCTGGTGACATGAACGCACTGGGAAGTGAAGTTATACCTGAAAACTGGCCCCTTGAGGGAAAACCCACAGATGACTTTTTCACCTTATCTTCTTTCTTCACCTGTGGCCTGTCACCCTGAATATCTACTTCAAAAGATGAGATTATGTAATTACTTCTTAGGAGAACGCATCTTTTATATGCCCTAGATAGGGGACCATTTCTTTGTAAAGGGGAATTTTGATAGAATGTCAGCCAGAACAGCAATCTTATTAGATCCATGAAAGAGGGAAGACTGCTTGCTCCTTTTCTCCCCGTGCATAGAGAGTGGAGACAGTGCTAACTGTGATGTCTGCTGCTCCCCAAATGATCCCTGAGCTTTGAAGGTTCAGACAAGCAGCATGTGTCTCTCAAGATGATCCACTCAGTCCTTGTTATTGGCACCCGGGCAGCAGAGAGTTCTGTGGGTATTCAGCTCCCTAATTGGACAGTGTCTGCCCAGCGGGGCATGATGTTATTGTAGCAATAAAGTCACCATGATTCTAGTGTTTTTATCCCTTCTTCTCTATTAATTTGTCCTAAGCTGTCTCTGAGTTCTGCCCTCAGAATGGATGTTGAAATGAGCCGAAGGTGGTGATGGATGGCTAACACCAGATGTCAGACATCTGCCGTTGTGCGTGGCGGGTGAGCGCTCTTCCGACCGATGTGAGCTGCTTCAGCACAGAGAACCTAGGTGGTGGGCATGTGGCTCGGTACGTTTCACAGAACTTGGGAGCTGAGTGAATACCACTGGGTCTGTTCTCGCACCACTTAGTTGTCATCCGGACACAATTAGACAGCGATGACTAGGTGCGGGTTGTATTGTGTCAGCCAGTTAGAAAGTCGTCCTAGTTATTGTTAGTGTGTCGTCTTCATCGTGCTGCTGGCCAGCTGTAGCAGAGCCTGTGAAAGCAGTGCAGGTAGGCAAGGCCCTCGGCGCGGCCTCCACAGGAGGACTCCAAAGAGCGATGCGGTTCTCATCCAGACCAAGTGTTGTCTGCCTGCAGACAAGCCGGTGAAATTAGTCCTGCTTGTCACCCTGTTCTGTTGTACCTCTCAGATTGATTTTTTTCAGGAGCAACAATGGTATGGGCGTGAACAAAGTTTGCTGTGAGTGCCTCCTGGTTCTGTGACAGAGAACGAAAGGCAGCGCTTGACGGCGATGTTCTGTGTAATGGCTTCAGGGTCCTCTGTCCACCTCGCCGATGTGCAGACGCCGCAGTCCCTGGTGGCGCTGCTGTTCTAATGAGTGCATTTTAGTCTCCACCCGTTCTCTCTGCCGGAATCAGAGCTGCTTCATGTGCATAATTTCACAATGGGTTTGATTAGTGGGATAATAGAATCATTGTTTTCTACTCTTTAATTATTTAAATTTTTAAACACATGCAACTCTATAGTATATTAGCCAGAATCAGGTCCTCTGTCTTGATAGTATAAAGGCTATTTGCCGTGCTCAAGCCAAGTATGGAACCTTGCTCCTAAGGAAGGAGTCAGGGCCTCTGCCTGGCGCTGCAGCTGCCAGTGCGGGCCGCCATCAAGGCTGTCAGTCACCGGTGTGCCCACCTCAGGAACAGACACAGTGCCTTCAGGCCTGGCATCAAGTGAGCAATCCTGTTCTGTACGTGCCACACAATCTACCCTACTTGTCACCTCAGACTCTTTTATTCTACACACACACAAAATGTGTTGTTTAGCATAATGACAAAAGGAAAACATTTAAATTCACCAGCCATGGAGGCTGTATGGCTGTGTGAAAGTGGGGACACGGTGAGAAGTTTTAAGCATGGGAAAGTTTAAAACGTGGCCCTTATTCCCCTTTCCTTTCCTTTCCTTTCCTTTCCTTTCCTTTCCTTTCCTTTCCTTTCCTTCCTTTCTTTTCCTTCCTTCTCCTTCTCCTTCCTTCTCCTTCTCCTTCCTTTCTTCTCCCTCCCTCCCTTCCTACCTTCTCTCCCTCCGTCCCAAGGGCTCTCTTTGCATCTCCCAGGGCAGTGAGTTCTCATGTGTACTTTTCGTTATTTGTCTGCTTCACTCTTCCCTTTCTCTCACTGGCTTCCTCTCTTTCCTTATTGTTCTCATGGGCCAGCCCAGCATAGCCACTTGTCTCTCAAACCTGGTGATGAGCAAAGACAATCATCTCTAGGTCTCATGGTACCACGTTTTCTGAGAGAGAGACTCTTACTGGATGACATTAGGCAATGCATCCACCCCAGTCAAGTCACCTGTGAAGGGGAGGGAAGTGTCACAAAGTTGCTCCCTACTCAGCAAAGTCTGGGCTGGGTGTCCTTGGAAGGAGTCTTGATGGAGCAGGCAGGGCTGGGGGGACTCAGAATGAGATGGCCTGGCTGAGTAGTTCTATTCTTCACTAGGCAGTGGGGAGCCAGGGAAACTTTCAGAGTAGGAAATTACAGTTCACTTATTTTTTGCTATAGTTGCTTTGTTTCTCAGTTTCATGAACTGATAACAACACAGTTATCAGTTGTATCTGTGCAAACTGGAGCATCTGAAAGAATAATTGTACAGTGCCAGGGCTTCGCAGAGCCCGGGTCGTGTTCAGTGACCCGCCCCTATTATATGAGCCCCTCACTATGCCTTACGCACTTCATGAAGTTTACTTTGAAGAACAGAATTGGACAGGGGCAAGATGTAAGACAAAAACGTACCAGTTAAGTGGCTGTGACACTACTGTCAGGGTCTTGGGGTGAATAAAAAGTCCCCCATAAATCCTATAGGAAACTGCCAGGCTGCAGAAAGGCATTCCACTTCTCAGTAAGGCCTCAGAAGCTGGGCTTGCTCTGTACAGATTAGAAGTCTGTTGCTGGGACACTTGAGCCCCAGATGGAAGTACAATTGTTGGTTTGCACTTAGGGGCCATGCTCTTTTAAGAAATACACATCTGTAAACACTGGCAACCCACCCAATGTGGTGAGGTGATAGCTCTCAGAAAGATTCTCTGGAGCTAAGAAAGACTAGGCGGGGACATTCAGCCAAGATGGAGGAGTAGGTGGACACACTGCGCCACCGCTCACAACCAGAGAGAATAAACAAGTTCAGTGGCAAGACAAACAACCAGAATGGACAGAGAATTGAACTGAGTGGCAGTCCGACACCCAAGAAGTTGGAGAGGATGTTCATCCAGACCAGTAAGTGGGGCGGAGCCGGATGGAGAAGCCTGTGCTGAGTAAGAGGCAGTTTGCCCTGAGAGACTCACTACAGGCACGCCTGGCAAAAACGCCGCCCGAGCAATTAGTGAGGCCTGCAGTTGGTGTACCCAGAGAGGCCAGTGGGAACCAGCGGGGCCGAGACTGGTGGAAAAGGCGGTTCCTGTTTTGCATGCAGATAGTCAGGGAGAAGGAGCTAGGGAGCGGAGCAGACCGTGTGACCCACCATCACAGCCCACCATCGTGGGGGGGAAAAAGCCCCGGACTACCTGTTGAAAGCACCCGAGGAGGCTGAGGCACTGGAGCGGCTCCCAGCCTCACAGGAGAGCTTATTGGGGCGAGGGTGATTGGGAGCCGGAGGTAAACTGAGCAAGCGCCATTGCTCTCTCCCAGGCCCTGCCCCAAAAGGAAGCGTCCCAACTCAACGACATAGGTTGCCCCACACCTTCGAACACCTAAGGCTCCGCCCCTTAAAGTAACTGGTGCACTGAGAGGTGGGGGGTGGGGGGTAAGAAAATGGCCCAAATGAAAGATCAGAACAAAGGTCCAGAAAAATTTCAACTAAGGGACAAGGACATAGCCAACCTATCAGATGCACAGGTCAAAACACTGGTAATCAGGATGCTCACAAAATTGGAAGAAAGGTGGATGCAAATAAATGAACAAATGAAGGATACGCTAAAGATAATGAGGGAAGATATGCAGGGGACCAATAGGGAAGAGAAGGAAACTGGGACTCAGACCAACGGGGTGGACCAGAAGGAAGAAACAATTCAAAAAAATGAGGAGAGGCTTGGGAACCTCCAGGACATCTGTAAACAGCCCAACATCCAGATCATAGGGATGCCAGAAGGAGAAGAGGAAGACCAAGAAATTGAACTTATATTTGAACAGATAATGAAGGAGAGTTTCCCCAATCTGGCAAAGGAAATAGACTTCCAGGAAGTCCGGGAAGCTCAGAGAGTCCCAAAGAAGCAGGACACAAAGAGGAACACACCAAGGCACATCATAATTACATTATCCAAGATTAAAAATAAGGAGAGAATCTTACAAGCAGCAAGAGAAAAGGAGACAGTTACCTACAAAGAAATTCCCATAAGACTGTTAGCAGATTTCTCAAAGGAGACCTTCCAAGCAAGAAGGGGCTGGAGAGAAGTATTTCAAATCATGAAAAGCAAGGACCTACATCCAAGAATACTCTATCCAGCAAAACTTTCATTTAGAATGGAAGGGCAGATAAAGTGCTTCTCAGATAAGGTCAAGTTGAAGGAGTTCATCATCACACAGCCTTTACTATATGAAATGATAAAGGGATTTATATAAGGTATGGAGGGATATCAACAAGGGAGTGGGAGGGAGGGAGGAGGAAAAGGTACAGAGAATAAGTAGCATAAACAGTAGATAGAAAACAGACAGGGGGAGGTTAAGAATAGTATAGGAAATGTAGAAGCAAAAGAACTTATGTGTGTGACCCAAGGACAAAAACTAAAGGGCGGGGAATGGGGGGGATGAGGGGTGGAGGTGAATAAAGGGGGGAAAATGGAACAATTGTAATAGCATAATCAATAAAATATATTAAAAAAAAAGAAAAACTAGGGGAACAGCTGGTTGGTATCTCCCCACTTGCAGAGGGTGCACCTGTGCTGAGTGTAGGGGTGCACCCACATGAATTGCATTCTCCCCTCTTCCTATCCTCTGTCCCCCTTCCTCTCATAGTAGAATTTGCATACGTGAGAAGCACAGATGGTGGGACTCTGCCTGCGTGGGAGGTAAGAGAGGACCTGCCTTTTCTGTGGGAGACACGTCGGCATGGGAGGGCTCGGGCGTGTGATGTGGTAAAGTCAGCACACGTTTCTGAGCCTCGGTTTCCCATCTGAGAAATAAAGGGTTACCATAAAAAACAACAAAATAAACATGATACACATGACAAATACAACATTATAAACATGATAATGGCTAACATTTATTGGGCTCTTCCATGTTCTAAGTTCTGTGTTAAGCACTTTCATGATTTTGTCTCATGTACAGTTCCCGCCATTTTCCACGTGGGAAAGTGGCGGACCTGGACCTGAATCCAGGACGCCTGGCATAGGGCAGAGGCCGGATGCTTAGCCAGTCTGCTCCTTTTCCAAGGTTCTGAATTACGTGAGCTTAGGGGAGAAAAACAGCTTACCCTGCAACCTTTCTGAAAACCACTTGGCCAGATGGAGATACAAAAAGCAATTTCTAAAAACAACAATGATAAATCAGTGATGAAGGGTAGGATTATATAATAAACGGTGCTAGGACAATTGGTTAGCTACTTGGAAAAACTATCAAAGCAGTTTCTATCCTCATCTCACAGAGTTCGCCACAACACATTCCTAGTTGATTAAATAAATTAATGGGAAAAGAAGAAAACAGAAGTGAGTATCAAATCTCTGGTTGGAGGAGGACTTTAATAGCTCAAAAGAATGGAACAAGGTGGCAAAAGCTAAAGATAGTTCTAACTTCAATAAGTTAGAAATTCTACATCAGACATAAAAAGCCAAATAATGAATTTGAAAAAGTAATTACCACAAATGTGTATTTTGCCTTATATCTGTATTTTAAAATATGTCTAAAGGAATAAGAAATACAAAGACTGCCCTGGCTGGTGTAGCTCAGTGGATTGAGCGCGGGCTGGGAACCAGAGGGTCCCGGTTCAATTCCCCGTCAGGGCACATGCCTGGGTTGCGGGCCAGGTCCCCATGAGGGCCATGTGAAAGGCAACCATACATTGCTGTTTCTCTCCCTCTCTGTCTCCCTCCCTTCTCCTCTCTCTAAAATAAATAAATAAAATCTTTAAAAAAAAAAAAAGAAATACAAAGACTATGAGAGATAAATGGGAAATTGATACATACAGTGCCCTAATAAACACTTAGAGAATGTTTGACCTAAGTAGTAATTAAAAAATTCTGATTTATAAATAAATGCCACATGAAAATCATTATATATGTGCATACATCTTGTATATGATATATTACATTATGCACATATTACATATTATGACATAGAATACTCACACATATCAGACATTTCCTAGCTCTATAGCCTGTTAAAAGGCCTTAGAAGTGACATCCCAGTAGCAATAAACAGAGCATCCAGATCTTGGTCTCTCAATATTATTCTCCACTAGAAGAAACAAAAGGCTGAGTAGCCAGAAGAGAAGCCTGTGACATCTGGTGCCAGAAAGCAGTGCTCCCAGAATGACGGGGATGTCCAGGGACACAGGAGTCTGTGCACAGGGGCCCCACTGGCCAAATCTGAGGCAATTTGAGCTTCAAAATAAATGACATTAATAGATTGGATAAGAATCAATGAGTCTATACTGATATAGGGAAAGTAATGAGGAAATAAATGGGGATGAATGTGGTCAACTTTTCTTGCAACAAAATGCTAACCAACGTGGAAGGAACAATGGAGTAGGAAGTCTCCACCTGTCCACCATCCTGTTGTTCCAAACAAGACTCGTCAAGGTCTGCGAAAACCAGCAGGTGGACCTTTGATGAGAACCAGGGCATTCACATAGTCTCAAAGTATCTCCTTATAAATTATTTGTTGGTTAAATAGTAACATTACAGCAGGGAAACCTGGGTACCACCTTAACCAAGTGGTTGAGGTAGACCTCATCACGATGGGAGAGACCGACATCATGATACCCTAACATGAGGACAATTTCACTGCTGTGTATTCCTGCCCAAAATGCTTAAGCTTAATCTTAACTGTAAGGAAATATCAGACAAACCCAAACTGAGGGACATTCTACAAATATCCTGGCTTGTCCTTTTCACAAAATGTCATGGTCATGAAACAGAAAGACTGAGAGAACTGTTCCATCATAGAGGAGCCTAAGAGATAGAACAGTTTCACATAACACATGGTCTTGGATTGAATCCTGGGCTTGAATTTTTTTTTTTTTTTTTTTTTTGCTGTAAAGGACATTGGGTGAAATTTAAGATCTCCAAATACAGTATTTATTTTGTGAATTTGCTAATCACACTATGTGAGGATGACTTTGTTTTTATGGAATACACACTGGCGTGTTTAGATAGAAAGAGCCATTTGCCTTTGTTACTTAGTGTCAGATGACTGAGAAAAAACTCTGTATTTACATATGTTTGAATATATCACATATGTTTATGTATCTCTACATCTGTCTGTCTACCTGTCTAGTGAGGATATCTGAAACAAATGTGGCAAAATGTTAACAATTGGGCAATTTAGGTGAACAATATATGGAAGTACATTTTACTGTTTCTGTAATTTTTCTGTAAGTGTGAAATTATTTCAAGATAAAAAGTTAAACAATAGCAAGGGCCGTTTTGCCTCTGGAATGAGCAAGGCTGAGGGCTGAGAGCGGCCAGCTGTGAGGGCGAAGTGGGAGCTCCGGAGCCCTGCTGGCAGGCGCCGTGTGGCCCGGCGCTTCTGGAATGCGACTTGGCAATTTGTGTTAGGAACCTTAAAAATATTCATAACTTCTAGCTCCATTTTTACTCAAAGGAAATATGTAACTAGGCAGAGATTTGCTCACAAATATCTTATTGCTGAGTTACTTTCAAAAGTAAAAATTGGAGACAACCTAAATATTCAACAGTGGGGACTGTGTGACCCACACTGAGTGGTGTCTCTGAAGACTATTTAACAGTATGACCACATATGTATAATGTCCTGTGACATACTGGAATATAATGTGCATGCAGTAGAATCTCAATTACATTCAAAATAGACATTAAAAATATGGGAGAATATAAGTCAAAATCTTACTTTTTAATAGTTTTCAATAGTATCACATTTTTTATCATGAGCAAATACGCTTAAGCCAAAAAGACAACAGCAATAGCAGAGTAGCCATGAGATTCTGAGCCTTTCTGTGGCCACAGGAAGAAAGTAAAATGTGGACCGTCCTCCCCGCAGTGCTGGGGAGCCCCCTTGGACCAGCCCCAGTCCCAGCTCTTGAGAAAGGGGTGCAGACTGAGAGGGAAGAGGATGGGCTGTTGATGTCAGGTGACGACGTGGAGGGTGGCCTTCCTGTCGGTAGTGAATCTCCTTTAATCCCCTAGTGACATCCCCCCTAGGCGGGAGTTCCCAGTGAAGTGGAGTGACTCCAAAGCCTGTGCTCCTAGTTCCTGTCCTGCCGAGCCCCAGGCCATGCCTGCAGGGCCAGCTCAGGCTGCTGGTCCTTGCGCTGCCACCCTGACCGGTCAGCTTGCTTGCTTCCTCTTCCCCACTGTGGTTCACTCAGGCTGTTATTAAATAATAAGAATTCTTCTGCTGCTGGAATTCTCATCCCACAGTGGCCTAAGGGGAAGGTAAAATATTTGCTTAAGTGTCAAAAGCATTAACATAACATCCAGGCCACTTCCAAAGGTGATTTACTAAACCTTCAAGGAGCAAGGAGCCCATGCTATTAGAACGGCGCTGCCCCTGTGTCCTCTGTCCCCTCAAGCAGGACTGTAGGGGGCGTTGCAGGGAGAGGTTGAGTTTGGCATCCAGAGCTCTTTATAACAACAGCGATAACGGATAAACAGAAATAAATTACACAGCGACACCACTCACTCTCTTCAGAGAGCCTTCAAAAGAAAGGTCTCACATTTGGGCATCTCTTTTCTGGTGTTCAGAGCACCGTTGCGCAGGTTGCCTGGTCAGGTTCCCTGGTCAGGTTCCCATGAGAACATCCTGAGAAAGGCAGAGCAGGAGTCATTGCCCACAGAGGAGGAAGCAGAGGCTTGGGCAGATCACATCACATTCCCGTGGTCATTCCTTCTGCACTCAAGGTTCCCTGTTCCCCTCCCAGGGCAGGAAGGTGAGCTAGCTCCTTCCGACACTGCTCCTGCCTTGACACTTTAATTTACCTCAAGAAGGTGGGCTCTTCATGCTTATAAACTTTTTTTCTGCAGGTTAGCCCCAACTGGTCAAAAAGATTTATTGAAGGAGAAAGAGGGTAGAAGCCCCTACCGGCCCCTCTTAATCTGTCCTGTCCCAGAGGAGCCTACCCTGAAATGAAGGCACTGCATCATCACAGTGTCGCTGTAGACGTTCTTCAGCGTGCTCTAGTGCACCTGGAATTGAGGGGAGCTAAAGGAGGGGAAAGCTTGCCCCAGGTTGAGACAAAAGACCTCACTCTGGGCTCAAAAAGACAGTGGTGTTGGTTCATTAGGATGACTCAGCTTCCATCTGGCAGACTGGGCAAGTTTTTTTAAGACAGGAATTGTGCTGGCATGAGACAAAAGTGGACTTTGAAGTCTGACAAATCAGGGCACAGATGCTGACTTCACTTCTTACTTGTGTGACTTCCAGCGAATTCTTTAACCTCATTGAGTCTCAGTTTCTTCAGCAGTAAAACAAACTATCTCATGGTATGACTACAGGGACTAGTGAGATGGCAAATGCCAGAGGCCTGCCACGATTGACCCTCATCAATTTTATTTCACTGCGAAGTGGAAATGTTACATTTTAGGGTTCCCATTGTGTGTTCGAGACAGACAAGCCCACGGTTCATTTTTAAAATGTCCCAAGCTGCATTTCCAGGGCCTCTTTACTTCATTCTTCAAGCTGCCCCCACCCGCCCTAGATCTATGAGAATACCTCAAGGACGAGGCATCCGAGAGCCAGACTCACGGACTCGTACCTGTGCCCCGAGCTGGCGGTGGCCACTCGTGGGCCCCGGGCTTATCTGAAGATGATCCAGAGGTTGGCACTCATAGCGCTTCAGTCCCCAAAGGCCAGAGTGTGACTGTGACTACCTGTCATCATCGTCACTCCTCCAGCAGTCTCACTGTGGCTGCTGGAGCTTCAGTCTGCGCTGCACAAGTGGCCTCGATGATTTATGTCCCTTGTCCCAGTGCTCCGTGCCCACAGACCTGCAGCCTCCCACCTGCCGGAAGTCATTGGGAATTAAAAACACCACTGAAAACAAACAGCTGCGATTTATTATGTCAAGAGTTGTTTCCTTCCTCTTGAAGAGAGTCTCCAGGGGTGACTGTCTTTAGGTCACCTACTCTGTGTTGAGCCCATCAGCTAAAAAAATGACTTGAAATGTAAAAAGATGGAGATACAGAGGAGGAAAAGGCATTTTTCTGTGGTTAACAGCCTGTTAGACAAAGCAAGATGTCCAAATGTTGGGTCTTCCTGTCCCTGGAAAGCAGGTCTGCTCTAGTCGCTTCTGCCAAATGCATCTCCATGTGTGTGACACCCACGTGTGGGGTCCTGGGTTGGAGACCCAGCCTGGCCCCTTGCCTGCTGGGCGACCTGCCCCTCTGAGCATTTTGTCCTCCGGCAGGAGAGTCTCACCTGCAGACCAAGAGTGATGACAATGGCCTGACTTCATTCCAGGTTATTGTGAGGTCCAATGAGGCAGAGCAATGGGAAACTCTGGAGTAGAGGTTCAGCCTGAAGTCAGTTTTCACAAGTTTTGCCAAAACAAGCAAACAAACAAACAAACAAACATGGCAGTGGTGTGGATGGCTTTGCTCAAGATCCAAGGCTGAAATAAAGTCAGGGGGACCTACCAAAGGCCGACCATGTACAAATACTTTGTAAGTAGTAAAAAAGCTGTAAGATTTTAACATAAGGATACCCCAGAAGTTTAGAAAGGAAGTATAAAACCACTCAAAAAACAAAACAACAAAAAACCCTGAAGCATCCTCTTTGTTTCTCTGCGACAGTTTCCCAAACTATTTTAAGCTGTATTGATTCTCAAGGGAGAAATCACCATCAAAGAAAGAATGGAGGGAGGTTTCATTTCCCTGCCACTGCTGTGAAAATGCCCTTGTGCTAATTTAAAGATCTAGAATTTTGTAATAAAAACAACTAGAATGTGTTAGGCGTAATTATTTCATCTTTGCCCACTTGTCTCGCTGCCTGTCCTGTCTGTCCACGTGGCCTGCTGATTCCCAAAGGGCTCGAGGTGGCCTTATTAAGTTGAAGACCATGTGAAAGAGGTCAGTTATAGTTCCTGTTGGATTTCTATGTTACAGGTAGGGCAGCCGTTTTTAAAGAGCCATATTTGTCTTAGTCCTATTTGGGGGCCCAGGTACATGGTTCCTATTTTTAGCAGCTCGGTGGTATTGTGAATCTGAGATTTCAATGCCAGTGAGTCAGGAGATCTGGCTGCCCAGAGATGCGTGACTCAGATGGGCAGGAATAGTCTGTTTATCAGGAGATGAGGCTAGAAGGGAACCTTGTGCTTAGTGAAAATGAAAGTGAAAACATAATGTTTAAATAGAAATCTATTACCCTTCTGGAGGGTTTTCTCCCCTGATCCCTGAAGGTTCTCATCCCACACCCAGGGAAGAACGTGTGCCAAGTCATTAGCCATTTTCTTCTCTTTAAGCGCCCTCTGGGACATCCTGGGGAAGAGGTTTCTGGGTCACATCAGCCCTTAGTGTTAACAGAACAGCCTCCTCATAGGCAAAAATGGGGGAAGGAAGAAGCCGATGGAGTGTAGGTGTCGGGGCAGGTGAGGCTCACAGGGACCAGATTTTTCTCTTTTAAGAATAAGAAATTGGAAGACCAAGGTGGCTTCCTCTGAAAGAAGGGAAGCAGCAGATTGTTATTTTCTTCATCAGGGACTGGATCAGAAATGCTATAGAATTCATTTATTCATCCACCATGCACCCATCAGTCCATCTAAGCACCCAGTTGTACAAGCATCCAGTGTACGTATTGAAAGTAGACTGGGCCCATTTGTAGATACTAAGGAATGATATCGCTTGGTGGAAGATAGACAGGAGGAGAGGCAATCTTGCTACAAGATCCCTTCCAAGGCTAAGATTTTACAATTCCAAGTCAGGACCTTTGGCACTTCCAATGGTCTCTGTAGAGGTGCTGCTTGTGTAGTGGCAGATGAGTGTTCAGGGTAAATCACTGAGCAAACAAACCCCCGTGGCTGGGGCCATGTGAGCACCCCCTCTCTTCATACCTTTTTCCCAGACCCGGATCCCCCTTTGGAGCTCAGCGCCCTCAGGCAGGGTGCAGACTCTCTTGGGCTATGGAGGGCCCCAACACTTAGGCACTTCCAGCCCCATCCAAGTGAAGATGCTTTGCACAGAAGCTGGGGTAGTTGTGTTTTTAGCTGCTGTTTAGATTTTCCAGTGTTCCATGAAAGCTCCTGAATCTCTTCCCTAAATAATAAAGTCCAGTTTGGTATTTGGTGGGATGTTTGGAGTGTAGTGTTCAACTGGGCAGAACTAAGCTGCTGACAAAATACTGTCTCAGACGTTTAATAATAATAGCTAACATTTGCATAGCACTCTACACTTTAACAAAGGTCTGTGCAGCAGCCGTGGAGATACATTCGAGGACAGGGTTGTCATGTGCGTGTCACTCATGGAAAATGGGCTGGGGACCGGGCTCCAGCGCCCGTGGGTGGTAAGGCCAGGTGCAGGACTTTTTGAGTCCTGGGCCAGGATCTGGGCCTTTGCCACCCTCTCTGAAACCTTCAGTGACCGCACCTCTCCTCTAACCGCAGCTTGGTCTCCATCTGTAGTTGCCACAGCATGCCACAGACTGCCACCAGTTAAATATTTTCCAAACTCTCCTTAATTGTGCCCTGTCCTCCTTCAGTACCTAGGTTAATTCCCCCCGACGGAGTCCAAGCTTTCAATATCAGAGTCCCCTCTCTGCACACCCCACCCCTCACTGCCATCGGATGCATTCTTTGCAGCCAGGCTGGACTGTTCTCCACTTTTGGGGCCTGCATGGTCAGCTGTGGATCCCAGTGTTGGCTCTGTGCAAGGTGGGAAAGGGGCAACTCCTTTTTTTGTAGCCTCTTTGGTGTCTAGCATGGGCCAGTTAATGAGCAGCAAACCCCTTCTAAATAAGCCAGAGAATCTGAATTTACTTATCTGAAATGGGCATCTGTGTGGGCAAAACAGTACTGCCATGGAGTCAAAAGCAAGAAGCGGCCCCAGGGTGGGCACCTGATGGGCAAAGACTGCCTGAAATAGATGCTGAGGAGGAAAAGGGAATGTTTCTTCGAAGACCAGTGGGCCAGTACCTTCCGCAGGACTGGGTGTGTTCCTCAGGATCTCTAGGAGCCAGAAGTGGCCTCAGGACATCCTGAGGAACACACCCAATGCCGCCCTCCCCGCTGCCCCAACAGGAGAACCTGGTGCGGCCGGGGTCATGGCCACCCTTCCTTCAGTCAGGCGGCAGTGGCCACAAGCTGGTCTCTGGGCAGAGGCCATCCTGCTGCTGCTCCGCCGAGACTGGGTGAAGCCTGAGGGGGTAGGTTTGGGTGGGGAAGGAGAGTCTGAAGTGAGTTAATCTGGAGCAGACAGGGACCAGGACAGGGGCGCCCACCGAGTGATCCAGGGTTCAGGAAGCACGAGAATACTGGACACCCTGAAGGGGGTGCGCTTGGACGTGGACTAGGGGCCTCGGGGCTTGTCTGAGGCCTGAGGAAATGAGAGGACTCCCTCCTCCATGTCCCTTCCTCCACGAAATCCGTCTTCTCCCCGCAACACGTCTCCACATGGGGCTCTTACATTGATCTCTCTACACTGCTGGTTTAACGAGTTTTATGGGTTAATCTGACCACCTAACAGCTACAGTACTGGTGTATGGGAAGAGTGCTTCCCTCCCTCTTCTCCCCCAGATTTCGGTAACAGCCTTTGTTTTAATTTAAGGAACAATTTTTATATTATAATTGCACACAAATAATATATAATCATTGTAGAAAAGTTAGAAGACATTTAGAAAGTTTAAAAAAATCCATTCAAAATCCCAGACCTTGGGGATATTACTATCTTTTATACATATGTCATTCCAGTCTTTACCATACAAACATAGAAATATAGAAATATTTTTTAAAATTCTGACACATACTATACATGTGTCATGCTACACATGTGACCTTGTTTTCCTTTACATACTATGAATATCCTTTTGTGTCATTAAATGTGACTATAAAGTATCATTTTAATATTTACCCCTTAACAAAATATGACCAGACCCCAGCCAAGGACATCCTTATTTCTACCTATAGATAAGGCAAACAAAATTCTGGCCCAACAAAGGAATTTGGATAGTTTCTAGAAATGTGGTGAAAGGGGATTGATTTGACCCATATCTGAAATTCCCTTGAAAAAAGAGACCCTAGTAAATGTTTGACAGTTTAGTTTATGCCAGGGGCCTTTGTTTCCTAACCCTCTTTGGACTTGGAATAAAATTCAGCATACACACCTTCAGGACCATGTTAGGGTCAGGGATGTGAAGTGGAGAGCGCTCTGGGGTCAGTCAGGGGCTCTGGGCCGAGCCTGGCTGTGCTGCTCAGTGCCTGCAACCTGGACAGGCTCTGCTGGCCTTCACCTGCGGAGGTTTGGTGCCGGGAGGAAAGAGCCTGGGCATTTGTGAGGCAGTCCTGAGTCCCTCACCTGCATACTAGCTGTCTGACTTTGGGCAAGCGATCTGCGAAACGATTATGTTATGTACTCTTGGAATTGTAGGTGAGGTTTAAGTAGCACTTTAAGAGTCTGGCACCCAATCATAGTTTTCCTTTTGCCCTTTTGCTTTATCATTTGTTCAAATGAGGGGTTAAATTATCTGATTGCTAAGAACCCTTTTAGATCTTATTTCCTTAGGATTTCAGGGCAGCGTAAATGAGATCCTATCTTTCTCAGCATATTTTAGAATAGCTATAGAACCCTGGTTCAGGGAGGTGATGTTTTTGCTGGCTTTGCATTTCACATAGGTTGCCACAAGCCCTGTCCCCAGCCTGAGGCATTCTTCCGCTCCGCCCTCCTTTACAGTGACATTGTTTATGTGCTTCTTTAGCTAGAGTTCGTGGTTTTCTTTTTGCCTTCATGGCTTTTGTCGTATCATTTAGAAAATGAATTTTCCTGAGGACAGATCCCTGTCAGTCATCTCCTTTGACACTCCCCCTGCATCATTTCATGTCACCTGCTTGATGGACCACATTCAGGCATAACTGGTTGGTGAATAGGGAGTTTGACAGGTGGGGATTTCTTTCAGAGGGTCAGCCTTGCTGGTCCTGGCTGTGACGCAGGATACATGCAGCTTGCGGTGGGTTTATTTCAGCGCCCCTGCACAACCCCGAGACCCCCACTCAGCCTGGAGCTGCGCATCACTCCCACGGGAACCCTTCCAGGGGCTAATCCTGTGTTGCTAGGCAGGTCTCCACTGGGACAGAACCACGAGAGTGGTGAAGGGGCACATCCATTTGTTAGGAAAACAAAACCAAACCGATTACTTCCAGGTATAGAGAAGTAGGATGACTCATTAAATATTGACCACTTAAATACGATCTTTAGACCTGTCGTCCCTATGGTCCGTCAAGCGGCCTGATCGGGCAGAGTGCAGTGTGAATGCCGCTGCTGAGTTGTCCTGCAAAGTGTGTCGCCTTCCCTTCACCTTACGTTAGGCGGCCGTCGGCGATGGCGCGGGCCTCCTTGTGCTCCCGCTTCGTCCCATCCCGCGGCCTCTCCTGTCAGGGGAGTTCGTCCAGCCCCAGTGGTATCCTGAGTCCTTCTTATGGATTCGCCCCAGAACTTCATTCTTCCACTTCTTCATTCATTCAGTGAATGTTCCCTGGAGAGAGAACAGCCAGTGGCTTTGAACAAAGCCTACGAACGTGGCTACGCCTAGCATGTATTGGGTTTTCCATGAGTTTTTTGAAGAAAGCAACTCATGGTTCCCGACGGGCTGTGTCAATACTGGAGCCCCTGGGCCTAGATGGGCTTGCCTGTATGCCTTTTTACACAGAATACATTAAATATAATCCAGTCTTTCTTGATACCTCAGAAGCTGTCATTTTGGATACCAGTGCTGTTGTGGGATGTGGTGACACCTGTTTTACTGAGATGTACAGGGTCCTCTGTGCCTGCATTAGATATGTTCAGAGTGCTTTCTTTGTGACTCTTATGTTTGATTTTTATGGATTGATTCCTGCCTCACATGACTTGTCAGTGTTAAACCGTACTGACATACTCTGTCAGTGTGTTTCTGTGATAACAAGTATCATACTTATTTAGTGTTTTCATATGCATTATTCATATGAAGGTTACCTACCTACCTCTCTGCAAGGCAGGTAGGATTGTCACCAATTTGTTGATTAAAAGAGGAGTGAAAAGCCCCTCTGAAACTTCTAAGAGTTAGCAGTGCGTCACAGATCGCGTGGCTAGAAAGGGGGACGGCGGGACTCAGAACCAGGTCTTCTGACTCTCAGCCGGGGGCTCTTCCGGTGCCGGCACCCAGCCTTCCTCTCCCTTCTGTGCCGGCGCCTGCCGCACCCCCTTTAACACTGGGGGGAAAGCAAGGACTGCGGGGAAGGTTAAGAGGCTCTCCTTTGAAGACTGTTTGTGATTGAGGGCACAGGCGTTGTGACCGGTCTTTATTGTCCATGCGCAGACCTGTCCCTCCTCTTTCTCTGATGTGTAAGCAAGGACGATGGAGAGCAGACAGAGTGGCCAGATGCAGAAAAGAAAAACATCTGAGATGCCCACTTAAAATTGAAGTTCAGATAAATGACAATTTTTTAAGTATACATATTTCTTATGTAATATTTGGGACATACTTATAAAAAAGAGTTATTTTTTGTCTATCTGAAAATCAAATCCAGTTGGCATCCTGTATTTTGTCTGCAGCTCTGGCCGCGTAAAGGGTCTCGGCACAGCGTGACAGTGGGGCCTTGGGTTCCAGCGGGGCTGGGAAAATACACTGGGGTTGCAGAATCTATAGTGTTAATTAGATAATGCTTCCTGGAAAAGATGGGTCTCGAGCTGCTGTTTACATGGCAGCAGGGAGATGGTTTGGCAGCCAGCTGGAGGAGTGATTTGCATGAAAAAAGAACAGCAAACTGGAAAAGGATGCGGCCCAGAGACGTGTGCACAAACCAAACAAGGGTCAGTTTACTTTGACTAAAAGTAAATTACTTTTCAAATCCAACAGTGTTTTGTCTCCTGCCTGATGTAGTGATTGGTTGGCTCCTGTGCTGAGGCTGGAAGGGCGGCGCTACCCTCCCCATACTCTCAGGTCGAACTGACAGGGTCGTTTGAAAATCTGCGGTTCCCTCAGGCAGTAAAGTTAGGGAGCAGCCTGCCTTAAAAATGGAATTAGGTTACTCAAGACATCCCCTAGGCAGTCCACAATTTCTTGAAATCTAGGATGTCATTTTTTCCCCAATAATGTCTTCTTGAAATCTTACAAGTCCTGATTTTGAGGCTGATCGATTCCTGCTATTAGGGAACTTGCCCATGACGTTCCCCAGTGAGGGACGTTTATGGGATACATTGAAAATTGCTAGCCTGCTCAGTGGGCTGACACAGCAGGCGGGGCATCCCGAGTGTGCGTGTTTCACACCCGGCGTTTGTCACGCAGCTTTGTGAAGGTAGTTCTGTGTCTCTTGTACACATGGGAACAGGATTGTGCCTTGTGGCCTTGAATGAGTCTCTCTCCTCTCTCTTCCTTTTTGGCTGGCTTACATTACAGATCTCAGGACCAAGCAGCTCCCTTTTGAAATTTATGTTCAACTAATTTTTTGAGTACTTTTTATATACCAGATGTACTTGGATGTGCACAGTCCAAACCTCCTCCCTCAGCGGGTTTTTAGGTGCCAACTAGGTGCCTGGCTCTGTGGTGGGGATTCCACCTTCCCTTCCTTTCCACAACATCCCTGCTCTCAGAGGGGACATGCATATGGAGCTGAGGGAGTCAGGGACTTGCCTCATGACCAGCAGCTAATAAGCGGCAGAGCTGAGATTCGAACTTACACCTTCTGACTCTGCTGTCACACTTGTTACCTGCCCTGTCATCAGTTAAGACAGTGAGAGGAAGATGGTTTGCAGTGGTGGTGGGATTACAGGGATTGAACTCCTATTTCTTTAAAAAATATTTACTTTGAGCCCTGGCTGGTATGGCTCAGTGGATTGAGTGCCAGCCTGAGAACCAAAGGGTCGCTGGTTCGATTCCCAGTCAGGGCACGTGCCTGGTTTGTGGGCCCGGTCCCCAGTAGGGGGCATGTGCGAAGCAACCACACATTGATGTTTCTCTCCCTCTCTTTCTCCCTCCCTTCCCCTCTGTCTAAAATAAATATAACTTTAAAAAATTAAAAATTAAAAATATTTACTTTGAGGGCCTGTGCTGTGACCCTGAGACTAGCCTTGGGGGTTTCCTAGCTTCACAGAAGTGTGGACATTGATTCCAGTTTTTCCCAAACATTTAGAAATGAAGCTGGGCATCATACAACGCCAAGCTCTGAGGCCATGTCCCAGGTGTGATCCATCTGGAAAGGAACCACTTGCTCAGAACCAATGGAAAGCCGAGCAGGTGCCCTTCTCACCAGTGGACTGCGGGAATAGCTGAAGCTCACTAGAAGGCTTGTTTTCGCTGGGAGTCCTGTGAGGGGGTGTTGCAAGCACTTGAAGAGTGTGCAGAGGCAAAGGCGGAGTTTGCAAGAATCTGTGGAGCAGGGGTGACATGCAAAATATGGGGAGCCCTGCTGGGCTCCCTTCACAGACACTGACACTGCTCTCTCTTCTCCCTCCGCCTAACCGCCTCATGGGGAGTCCTGCGGCCCCAAGGAAGGGCCAGGGGTGGGAGCTTCTTGGGGACTTTAGGGTGGTAGCTATTAACCAATCAGATCTGAAATACTTTAAATGCTTAGTTGAATCCTAAGTGATTTATCATATATATTAACTTAGGTAACCCTCACAGATAATTCTCAGAGTTACACTATGTTAGCATCACAGTCTCACAGGTGTTGATGCTCCGAAGCCATTGAGTCATGCCCCTAGGACCCCACAGCTAGAAGGTTGCAGAGCTGGGTCTGAACCCCTTCGCTCTTAATGACAAGGTGGTTTTGTATGCAAGTTGCCTGCGACCCTCCCTGGAGGTTGATTAGGCTGGCCACCAGAAGCCATTCATTTCAGAATAGAGACAAGGAGGTGGCAGAACAGCTTGGGTCACAGTGTGATGTCTCCATGAGGTTCTAAAAAGGAATAAGATATGTTTAGACATAGAGTCCCCCTCTCCTCTCTTCCCTGCCAAATTCCAAGGTCTGGTGCCTGGGGGAAAGAAGGGAGACATCAGCCCACCCTTCAGGACCCTGCCCAGCACAGGGACCCCACTGACACCACCTAAAGTGTGTGAAGGAACACAGGATGCGCGGTCGCAATCAGAGGAGATATGGAGAGCCTTGCAATGCACAGCCAGCTCAGTCCTCCACCCAGAACCACTCACACCTCAGGGGGCTCAGGGAGCCCACCTGCCCAGGTTCTTTGGAACATTCGCTCCTCAGACCTTGTTCCCTTGTAAGGTGATGGCCACAGCCTGGCTGTCTGTGGGCAGAGCTGAGGAAGGAGGGGCTGCATGTGTGTGTGAGAGAGCGCACATGCGTGTGTGTTCTGTGTGTGTGCACACATGTGTGCCCCCTGGGGCTGGGACATGCTCACAATTCACAGGTCCTGGAGGAAATGTTTTCATTGTCTCAGGGGAAATGTTTTCATTGTCTCAGGGCTTTAGGGCAAAGGCCCTGCTATTTTTAAAATTCGAGGCCCCAGAAAGAGCTGATGCTGTGTCAGGAGGGCTGTGGCTCAGCCCGTCACCCCCAGTTCCATTCACAGCCCACTGCGAGCACAGGGCGTGCTGGGGAGCAAAGCCACTGGCCCCCGCAAGCCTTGGCAAGGACTCTGCCTCTTCCAACAGGACAGGGCACAGGTTTGCTGGGTCTCAGCAGGGGGTGTGGGAGGTCTTACGACGTAACGTTTAGAAATCAAGTTTATTTCTGATAAACCTGGACTTTGCATCCATTCCGTGATGACTGTATATAGGTACATACACAAACGCACACAAAACAGTGCAGGACGGCCATCTCGGTTTCTCATTCACCTCAGAGGCTCTCTGGGGGTGGGTGCCCCGGGGTCTGACTCGTCTCACCTTTGGATTCTGTGTGTGTCACGCCCCATCCGTGCAGAGAACTGCGAGTTCCCCGTGCACGCTGGGTCTTGTGGCTAGTGCCACAGGACACTTCTCGGGCTCGGGACATCCGACTCTCCCGGTGAGGGGCTGCGTTCCTCGTGCAGTAGATGCCCTGTTGTCATCCGTCTCCCCCTCGTTGTAACTCTTGGCTGCTCCCGGCTCTCCGGGGTGGAGACCATGCCTCGCTGCCGGTTCTGTCTCGGGTTTGAGCCTGCCACGTGTGCGCAGTTAGTACCCAAGTGGATGAATGAGCATTCCCTCTCACCTCCCCGCAAACCCTGCACTTTTCCCACATTTATCTGTGAGGAGTGAACGAAGGAAGACTTACCAGCACTGTGAGTGCCCGCCTTCCAGATCATTTCATTTCTGTTTCCACTTCAGCTGACATCTCGGTGCTGTGTGGTAGGCACGCTCACAGAATTCCCTAACTCATTCCATCTTGAAGACAACTCTGCGAGGCATCGGCCAGCTGCGTAAGATTATACCTTCTGGAGGTAGATGGGGGAAGGAAGTTAAGGAAGGGAGAAAGGAAGCCAGGCTCCACATGTTTACTTGTGGGTTTACTAAAAAGCTTTAGGAGAGGTCCTGCGTGTAGCCAGCTCAGAATCACTGATGTTCGCAGGCCCTGGGCCAGACGCCCGTGCGCGGTGGTTCAGGAAGTCCTCTGACCTGGTCAGCGGAGTGCTGCTCCAAGGATCTGAGAACCTCAGAGGACTGGAACCAGGAGGGATCAGGACCGACCTCACAGCTCCTGCCTGTGGAATTCCTGGGTGCATTAACCTTCTGGGATCCTGGTGCTGGGCCCCAGCTGGGCCTGTTCTCTCTCTGCCTGATTCAGTCCTGAGCTGTGACACTGAGCCAGATATGCTCAGTGACATTTCTGGTCAGGGCCTGTAGCAGGATCAGTCCCCTGGGCCCCTTCCCACCTGGGGAGCAGGTCTCAGACCCAGGCCCCCTCCCTCCTCTCCACCTCCTGCTGTAGGGGCGGTGTGAATGGTGGGTGGGGTGATGTCTTACATCAGGTTCCAGAGGAGCGCCTGGGAGTGAGAGGGCTGTTTTGCCTTTCGGCTGTTGTCTCAGGGCCACTGGAAACAGCCATTGGAATGTGCGGGGAGAGCCAATGCTGGCCAGGAACTTATTCTCAGGGAGAGAAGCTTGTCCCAGAAACAGCAGAGAGGGGGACTCTGCAGCAGGCCCACAGTTGAGCTGTGAATGAACCTGTCCTTGCGCAGTGGAAGTTGGAGGGCAGCCGAGCTAGCTGCCAGTGGACTGTCACTGACAGAGGCCCCCTAGGTGCGGAAGCCCAGGCCCATCCTGCCCCACCCCCAGGTCTACTTCCTGCCTCAGCAAAGGCAGGCAGTCCCCCAGGCTGGCCGCAGTGAGCCAGACCCTTCAGGCTCAGTGTGCAGGGGACTTCCAGTGGTTTCCAGCCCATGGCTGAGTCATGCAGCTTTGCAGCAACTTAGTCAGACAACCCAAACGTGGAGGTGATTTGCATATTTAAGAGCCCCTTTCCTGCTGGCATGGATGATGTCTTCTCACTGAGCTGCAGCACCTGGTGAAGGGCTACAAATAGTTTCCCCGAGGGAGTGGGGCTCACAAGCGGGTGGGCAAGGATTTCAGGCGAGTAGTTGGCACAAGAAGATGCACTATATTAAGGTCTGGTTATGTTTAGAAGTCCTCCCGAGAATGTTTGGCATGCTGAATATAAACTTGTGCTTCCGTCTGCCTGCCACACTCTCAGATTTTTCCCTGATGGACTTAGAATGTAGGGTGCCCTGGGGAAGAAGCTGGGAGTGTCTTGGGGGAAAGGTTCCTTTCTCAGGACCTGGGGGGTATTGGGAAAGTTATCCCAGGACTTGCTCCTCTCCTGGACTTCCCAGATGTGAAATGGGGATGTGTGTGGATGTGACCCAGTAATGTCAACATGCAGATTCCATCAGGAAAAGCCCTCCTTTGAAGTCCACCCAATCCCTAAATGTCTCTGTAATAATGGGTGTCATTTTAGAGACACGTGGGCGTTAACGACGAAGACTGTGCCTCGGAGTGGCCTTTAGCGAGCCCAGAGCAGTGAAGAAGATGGCTGTCTCTTGACCTACACTGACTTGAAGTCTGGTGGCCCCAGAAAGGACTGTGTGTTATTTTATCTGTCCCCTCATTGGACAGGTAGGGAAACTGAGCCCAAAGCCTGGGTGGTACCTGCTCGAGGTCACGTAGTCTGTCATCAGCAGAGCCAAGGCTCCAGGTTACAGAATCGGTTTGCTGCCTCCTGTAGATTGTTAACACGTTGCTAGGGTAAAAAGCGAAGCCACCCTTGGGATTGAGATGTCACTAAAATGCAGCTCTAGCGTCCTGCGTGGACTCAGACTTGGTTTGGAAAGTGGGCCGAAGCTGCTTTAGCATAAGGAAGCAGTTTACACTGGGTTTCAACTGTCTATGAAATTTCAACAGAATGTCAGGGAGTCTCCAGCACGGTCTCAATTGGGACCATCTTTTGAAAGGTTAAAAAGGAAAATGGAAGAGCTCCTGTGGGATGAATTTTGTGCAGGCAAATGCTTGACTCTGCCAAGTCAGGGGTATTTTTAATAGGGACACACCATGCAAAGGTAGGAAGAGCCCCCACGCCTCCACCGTGCCCTCCCCTTGAGATTTCAGCCTGTTCTTGGCATGGACACGGTCATGGTCATGGACACATCATGTGGCACCTGGCCTCGGGAGAGAGGGACTGTAGACAGGTGGGAAGGGCTCTCTGCATGCACATAGGTCTGCGTTTAAATCCCATACCTGCTGCTGAGTTGCTTCAGAGAGACTGGAGCTATTTCAGTTCTTGAGCCTGCTTTCCCCGCTCCGTGGAGCGGGGGCAGGACGGCGTGCGCACAGCACCTGGCACGTGGTGTTCTCTGAAAGCACTCTGCATACAGTAGGTGCTCAGGAAATACTGCCATCTGACTAGGAATTTGTAAATTTGCTATTTGCTTAGTCTTAGGGAGGAAAGAAGAGGGATTTTCCATGAGTCAGGGTATGTAGTTAACAGTGCTTGCAGAGAATATCAGAGAAAGAAACGAGCAAGGAAAAAGGAGTGGCCCAAGGTTCATGACAGGTTTCAGAACTCCTTCTTGGGTAATTATGGAAAACTCTAGTGAAGTGACCCTTTCCTTCTAGTAACATCCTTCAATTCAGTGTAGGCTTATAAGGAATTCCTTCTTGCTGCACATGCTTCTCTTACTGCTGAGACCAGAGACATCCATCAGTCAAGGGTGCAGTGCTGAGAGAGGTCCCTGACTGGACCTTCTTCAGGGGTAGGTTGTGACAGTAGTAACACTAATCAACACTAATTGAGTGATTGTCATGTGTCAGCCAGAGTACTGAGTACATCACAGCAATCTTAGGGGGTAGGACGCTATTATTACCCCATTTTAGGGTGAGAAAGTTGAGGCACTAGAGAGGTCATGTGACTTGCCCAAAGTCTCATGAATAGTCAGTGGCAGTGCTGGGCTTTGAACCCAGGCATATCGCTGTAGAGCCTGTGCTCTTAGCCACTATGTCATGCTTTCTTTCAGGTAGTAGAATGAGAAAGATGAAGGGGAGACAGTGGGGCTGAATATCCTCACAATGACAGGAAAGAGAAGGGGAAGTACCCCGGGTCGGGTAGCTAGTGATTTCAGGGACCTCAGTAGCCCAAATGCTCAAATGGCTGGACACGCCATCTGAAATGGTTAACAGATGCTCCCTGCAGGCTCAGCTGGTGTTGGACTGAATGGTTAAGTCCCACTTTTCTCCAGCCCCTCTCCCCTGAGCGAGAGCTGAGCTCTGCCCCCTTCCCCAGGCAGCCAGCCTCCCCACCCACTCATCCTCCCCTGGCCTCATCGCCTTCTCACAGTTGGACACTCAAATCCCCTGAGTGGGAAAGGACCAGGGAGGTCATCTGTTCGCTCTCCCACTCAGCCTGGTTGCCCCTCTGCCGTCTCCCTTGAAGGACCTGTGGAAGCGTCTAAGGATCATGGAGGCTCCTTCAAATACCCATCTAATCACTAGAACACTCTTGTGCATAAACTCAAGCCAAAGGCTGCCTCTGCTGCGGTGCCAGCAGGCCCTCTGTGCTGCCCCTCGGGGCCTTTCCGAAGGCACTTGCTGAAGGAAGTATCAGGTGCTCTAATTCAAGGTTACTGACATTTGGGGACAGGTAATTCTTTGTTATCAAGAGCTTTCCAGTGCACTGTAGGATGTTTAGCAGCATCCCTGGCCTCTACCCACTGCAGGCCAATAACATCCCCTCCTCCCCACTTGTGACAATTAAAAATGTCTCCAGGTACTGCTTATTGTCCCTGGAGGTAAGGAGGACAGATTGTCCCTGGTTGAGAGTCATAGCCCTCATTCTGCCTTGCTGGTTGCTCAGAGGGTGCCCCATACCCCAGCTTCCAATGCCTGTCAGCTAAAGAGAAATCACCTTTCTTCACCTGGCCTTTGCTGAAGTGATGTGTCCTGGCTTCACGTGAACAGCCAGGAGTCCGCTGAGCTGCCTCCTGGCCCTGAGGTGGTGTGGCTTCCTCCGTGGCCCTGTCATCAGGATTTGGAGGTGGGATGGGTGAGTCACCCACCCTTTGGCCCCTGTCCCTGCCTCCTCTGTCCTTCCTTCCTCAAGGGACCCTAATGCCGCTGGATGAGTGAGGACTTCCCCAGGGAAGAAGAGAATATGAGACCAAGAGTGGCCCGTCATGGGGACCAGGTTGATGCTAATATTTTCTTTCCCGTTTATCCTCTCTCACGAACTTTTCTGCAGTGACTCTCTCATGTGGGTTGGTGCCTCCAGTGCTGCGGAGTGGAGAACATTGTGAGCGCTTCTGTCTTGGCTTGGTTCCACGAGAACACGTTTCCTTGCTGTGGGCTCTGTAGTTCTGCCTTGCCTCGGAGGGTTCCTTCCCCACCCACCGTTCCAAACCCACACACACCACCTCTCCCACACACCCCGGGCCCAGAAATTCTCTGACAAGGAAACTGGAGCAAGAAAGAGAGGTCTCCATCTCCAGAAAGGCCTAAGCACAGAAACAGGATTCTGGTCTTGAGGGGTGTTCCGGCCACCAGGGCAGGAGGCCTGAGTCCCCTGTGCTGTGCCATGTGGCCTGACTCAGAAATGTGTTGGCTGGAATGCCCGGCCTTCACTCCAAATGCAGCACAATGCCCGTGTCCCCAGAGCCACCCCCTCTGCTCTGCAGCATCTCAGTGAGAAGATAGGCAGTGTGTGGCATCGCTGCATTAGACGACCCCCACCTCGCGTCCCAGAACCCCCATGGCCGGCCTGGGAAACGCCACCCGGTGCGTCACAGCCGTCTTCTCCCCCTGCTCCCCTGCTCAGCTAATGAGGTCTCCTTGGCTGCCTGAGGTTGTCAGAAGGTCTATATGGTGAGTCCTCAATTGACAGGCCCTCTGGGAATGCAGTTCCCCTGTAATTAAACTCTTGTTTAAAAAAAGTCATCATCAGTCCTACAAAACTGGCTGCCTGCATTTGATGTGTGTGGGTTGCTGGAAAGTTGATGAGGAGTGTTCGAAGGCCTTCACAAGACTGCCAGGTGAACTCCCTGTCTTGCTGGTGTCGCCCTGCCTTTGCCAGTAATGGCCTCATTGCCTTTCTCGAAGGGTGGTGCTGGTTCCCTGTGGACCAGTGTGCCAGCACCAGACCATTGGCTGAGGGAGACACATTCTGCAGACAGTTGAATGTTCAGGAAAGAGAACTAGTTTAGGATTAACCCTGACCTGGGGGAAGGATTGTTAGGGGAGGGTCTGCTTTAAGCAGGTCAAAGTCTAGAGGATCTCATGTAGGAGGCTAACAGACTACCTGCCCTTGGATGTGCCCAGTGCCCCGCCATGGTGCTGTGGGTCAGGGAGCATACCCTGGTTTCGAGGGCTTCCTGGAGGAGGCAGAGCAAAAAAAAACGGCGCCTCCACTGTGATGCCCAGGGGTGGGGCTGGGTGGACAGGGCCTGTCTGGGGGATTATGATTAGCTCCGCTTGGCTAAAGCAGAGCCACGTGGAGAGGAGCTCCTGAATATCAGGTTCCGGCGTTTCAGTGTCACACTAGAGGCAGTGGGGCCTTGTGGGTGTGGAGGGAAAGGCGATGTAAGATGATGCTAGGCATGTTCCATGCGATTGATCTGGCAGCTGTGTTCACAGGATCGGAGGACAGGGGTGAAGGCAACACCCATCAGGTGACCTTTTCTGGTCCAGGCGCCAGGTGAAGATGAGAGAATTGGGGGTTTGCTTCTGAACTGCAGCTGGAGTGGGGTGAGGGGTTTTTAGGAAGGCATGGATGTTTTCCAGGAACTTCTAAAGCAGGGACCCCTACCTTTCATAACCGCTCTGCATGTTAGGCAGGCAGTCCCCTCCCTCGGGACTGTGGCTCCTCACTTCGCTGCGCCCCGGCCTGAGCCACTGCAGCTGCCAGCGCAGAGCAGGGACAGAGAGCAGCAGGTCAGGCACACGGCTCCGTGTTCCCTCCAGGGTCTCCGGGTCATTCTCCAGCCACCTGCTTGCAGTTTTGATCAGCCAAATCTTTCTTTAGAAGAGCAAGCAGACCAGCTCGCCAGGCATGCTGCCACAGTGTGCAGTCAGTGCCGAAATGCTGGTAGGATGGGAGATTGTTTCAGAAAGGGACTGAGAGTCTAGCTCACAGCTGAGCTGCATCCGGAGGGGGAAGCGTCTCGCTGACTGTGCTGGAGATCCGGAGCGTGTGTGCTTGTCGGGCGCCGGGCTGGCTCAGCATTGGTGCAGAGGCCTGCCGTGTGGAAGAGACCGGAAACAGGATCCACTCCTTCCTCCTCCCCAGCGGGGACAGGCAGGCACTCTTGCCCACGGGGTGAATTGTAATTTAATTTTCTGAACATGGCAAGAGAGTGCCGAATTATAGCTGTTCCTGACATCCCCTTGTAATTTCTCTCCAGTCACAAGGCTGGCCTTGGCTTCTACTTCAGTCTCATTTCCCTGGTCTGCTCTCCGCCTTTCTGGTTCAAACTACACGTGCATTTCAGAGCTGGTGAGTTTGGTCCAGCTGGTCAAGCTTTAGCTTCTGTTTTGGGGAAGAACTCCACATAACCCAGGTTTGCACATTAGGCAGGCTAAGGAACCTGAAAGACATGAAGCCAAATGGGAGCTTTGGGGCGGGGGGTGAGGGGGAGTGGAGAACTGGCCAAGGAACTGCAACATTCTGTAAAGTTGGCTATTAAAACTGCAGCAGCAACACTAGCTTTGCCCTCCCCGTGTTTCCAGTGTTGATGTGTGCTGGGTATGCCACCCACATGAACTGTTGAATTGGAAAGGAGCTCTTCGACATTGTCAGGCCAAGCCTGTTTTAAGCCTCCATTTAAGACCAAGAGTAGATTAAGCTTTGGGGTATGTCCTCCTCCAGAGGGGGCAAAGCAGGCTGGCATTCAGCATATGTGTGCCAGCTAGCCCCTATCTGTTGTTAAATACTGGAAAATTCCAGCTGCCCTGAGCCCCACAGAGGCCCTGTACCAGGGCCCTCTCCTGCCCCTGCATTTCAGTAGCTAAAGGTTAGTGCTGTGCAGGACTCTGCTCCTGCCCGTTCTCGGGCTCATGCCATCAGGAGAGACCACAGTGCTGGTTGAATATTTTGAGAAGCTCTCTGTGGCCTGCAGGTTATGCCAAGTTCCTTGACACTGGATCCTAGCATTTCCTGCTGCCTTGTTTTTCCCTTGTTAAGATAGAAGTATACTTATCAAAACCCCACATGCTCTCTTAGGCCCAGCCCAAATGTAACTTTGTGAAGTCTGTCCTGGTTAGAACGAGTCACCGGCTTCATCACCCACACGACACTTGGTTTATACCTCTCACAGAATTGATGATGGTTAGCCTCACATTACTGTGGTGGTTCACAACAGGGGCAGTTTTGCACACTGCACCCCCGCTCCAGGGGATGTTTGACAGTGTCTGGAGATATTCTCAGTTCCCTCATTAGAGACCGGTCCTACTGGCACCTAGTGGGTGGGGGCCAGGAGTGCTGCTCCACAGCCCGCAGTGTGCAGGACAGACCAACAGCAAAGAATTATCCAGCCCAGCATTCCAGGAGTACTGAGGTGGAGAAACCCTGTACCCAAGGAGACCTGTGAGTCTCCGTCTGTCCAGCTCCCCGCTGTGCACTCCTTGTGGGCAGGACACTGCTGCCTGTATCATGCCCAACCCACTCCTCCCTGCCCCACCCTCGGGAACCAGGGTGATCCTGTGCATTTACTTGGACGTTCAATAAATGCGCTGAATTAAATTCATTTAGTTAAATTGAATCAAGTTGAATTGAACCTAAGCTACCCTGTTGATCATTAGGCAAACCCACCAATTACCCTGTGCGGTTGCTCAGTCTTTCTGCTGCTTCACAGGAAGTGAAGAAAGAAGTGAAGTGCGGCTCAAACCTGTCTTGGTGGTCCAGACCAGGCTCCTGAGAAGGTGAACACAGGGGCTTGGGCGCAAGTGTGAACATAAAGCCTTGTGAATTGTGACAGTGAGTGACTCCTAATTTATCGTGCATCTCAGTGACCTCATTGACCCCCAAAAAGACAGGGCTAAGAACTGCTGCTGTGTCCCTATTCTCTTTTGTAGGAGGCTTTGGAAAAGTGCAGGACTGTCCAAAATCTGTATCAAGAGGCAGTATGGTGTGAAGCAAATTGGTGTTTTTGCCTAATTGTAACCCACACAAAAAATGTTCATGTTCCTGCTATATCAGAGACTGGCGGTCTTAGTTCCCTCATATGTAAATGGGAATAATAAATTCTTACCTCCTTTGAGGCAGGACTGGACTTGGTCATTTTGTGTGCCTCCCCCAAATATACTGTGTTCCCTGTGCATTGTTTCATTTACCCCTCTATCAGTATTCCCATTCCACAAACAAGGCCACGAGGCACAGAGAGGTTGTATTGCTTGCCTAGGACCACACAGCTAGAAGGCAGTACAGCCTGGTTTCAAACCGAATCTACACCTCGCCCACTCTAGAACACTGCTTCATTCCTTCCTTCTACTTCTCAAAAATTCAGCTTCTACCCATTCTCCCATTCTCATCAAGGGGTCTTGAAAACATAGGGCCATTCTGGCTGGGTGTTTCAAAACTATCCGTGGAATACGTACAGTGAGCTCTGGGCTTTCTTTTTATGTTTCACTCACAGACTAAAACCAAAATTTGTTATGGTTAGAATTGGAGTTTTTCCTTCTTTTCAAGATTAGATTTTCTCTTCCATCCAGAATAACCTGTGCTTCCCCAGCTATATTCCCTGGTTTCAAGCAGATCTAAAATTATAAGAGAATTACCTTGCTTGGAAGCAGCTGCTATTTCTGTTTCCTGATGTGAGATGCTAGAGAGTGGAACTACCCAGAAACCACGGGGTGGCATGTTGGCCACATGGGAGGCAAATAAGGCTCTTTTTCTTTTCTTGGCCCTCTTAAAGATACATCTAATTTTGGGCATGCTTCGTTTCATCTTGTAACTGGAGAGGTACTTTTCTCCCTAAGCAACATCTCTCTTGAGCACGCAATCCCCTCTACTCGAGCCGAGCAATCCCTCTCCAGCTGTTCACAATTACTAGTTAGTGAACAAAGAGGCCAACCAACAAAATTAGCTATGGGGCCCTAGTTTGGGATTGAATGAAAGGGAGGAGAAAGACCTGTCTGCTTTTTCTCCACCGCCCCCCACCTCCAAAAAAGGAAACAACGAAACATCTACACGTTCCCATTGGTGATTTATCACAGTCATGCCGGAAATGTCCATACCCAGCATGCTCCTGCTGTGTGAGGAAGGATTTCACGTGATTCCTTATCTTGTCAGAAGTGGAGGCCCCAGATAGAAAGGCTTTTCAAACAGTGTGTCTGGCTTCATCACAGGATGGAAAAAAGATTGGGCTGCCTCTCTTCAGAGGGGTATGCTTCATCCTGCTTTATCTACTAGTCACGGGTGGCCCAGAGGAAGTGGTACCTCTCTCTCTCTTTCCCTCACTGTTTCTCTCTCTCATTCTCTCTTTCTCTTTCTCTGTCCTTTTTTTCATCTTCTGTATATCCACTGCAGAAGAAGGTACAGGCATTCATATTCAACTAACACTTCTTGGCATGTAATTACATTACCTCTTTTTAAATCTTATTACAACCTTCTCCATTTATTGGATCCAGAGATTGAGCATTAAGACTTGTAGACTTCCTCAAGGATATGTATGCCTAGTGAGTAGCAGTGCTAGGAATTAACTGATCTCCAAACTCGGTGCCCATAGTCTTACGAATTTGTCTTTCATAAATGCCAATTTTGTTGGGAAAGGATTCAAAAAGAAAAAAAGTACTAAATTATGAGATTGTAAGTGCACTCGGCCTTCTGGAAGCTGCACAATGCAGGTTAACCACGAAGCGGTAGGCGGCTGTGGGAGTGAGCACTGTACACTCACCCACTCGGCTGTCCTGTGAGATCACCTCTTGGGAAATATTTAGCACCAAAGCCCACTTCCTAACTTCTTCAGCAAAGCTCCACAGTCACATTCCTGGCTGGGTGGTGTGGCAGTTGTTCTTCTAGGCCCCCGGAGGCTGCGGAGGCAAATTCTCTCTCAATTTCCCTGCCTCCTCTGCTGCCGTCTCTCCCCTCTGCTGGCTTCTCCCTTTCTTCCTGCTCTTCGAAGACCGTAGGTCTTTCTGGACCACTGAACTCTGTCTCTCTTTGCAATCTACCCTCTGTCTTGCTTCCCTTTTTCCTTTCTTCCTGCCTGCTGATTTTTTTTTTTGTATCATACCCTCAACAAGGTATTGCATCCCTTAAAAAATCTTCCTCAAAGTGACCTTGTGTTTATGATGAATGGATGTCATTGTCACTGGGGTTACTAATGACCCATCCTGCCTGTCACACCCCTTCCCAAAACTCTCTGGCTCCCTTGGTCCATTCTGCTTTTGCCACTGGCTCTGTTGCTGAAAGCCAGCCTGCCCTGAGTTTCTTCACTTGGATCAACTGGAAAGCTCAGCAGTCCCTACTGTCTTTCTGACCAGCCGTCTGGTAGACCCTCAGCCCTGTGGAGGCACCTGTTGCTTCAGCAAGAACCCAGGAAACTTTTGGGGTGTGTTGCCATGGAGATGGAGTCTTTCTTGTAGTCCCTTCCTTAGACTTTCTTATGCAACCTGCTCTCCTTCAGGATGGCTGTGGTGCTGCAGGGAGGTTTCTTAAATTAATCCTGTCAAAATAGCCTTCGAGTTCTTTTGGAGCAGGGATTTTTTTTTTCTTTTATCTCATAAGACACAAACTGTTCAAGGGAAGAACTGGAAACAAAGACAACTCGAGAGGACTGGAGGGAGCTTGAAGAGCATTTAGAGGAAAGCGTGGAAATGATTGATGGGCTGGAAAATGGGACCACGGATGAGAAGTGAGAGGAAGGGGGGTTATTTAACTGGGAGAAAAGCAGGCTGACAGGTGACCTAGTAATAGACTTCAAGTCTGTGAAGGCTTAGGATGTGGAGGCTGGTGATTGGCTGGCTCCCTGTTACTGCCAGAGAAGGAAACATACTCAATATGGAAAATAGGGGACCGTGAGTACAAGGGGAACTTCTTACCATAGAGAGTGTTAAATGCAGCAAGGAATGTGTCTTGGCATCTCCCACCACGCAGCGTCTTCCCCAGAGAGACGGGCACTGACTGGTGAAGGAGTCTTGCCCATGAATCATCGTGTGCAGAGGATCCCATCACTTGTCCTCAGATTAGTACTTGGATGGCAGCATTGGCATCCCCTGGGTACGTCTTAAAAATACAGTTTCTTGGGCCCCGTCCAGATCTCCTGGTTCAGAATTTCTGGGAGGGAAGTTCAGGAGTCTGTTTTTAACAGTTTTTTCCAGGGGAGTCTCAGGCTCATTGAGAACCAAGGGCTGGCGTGTGGAGACACCCACCCAAATTCCTATTGTTCCATTCAGTGCCCACCAAGGTCTCTCAACATCCATGAACCTTTCCAGAACCCAGAACACAGCTTCCCACAGCCCTGAAGAAACCCTGTGCCTCTCCTTAGGCAGAAGTGCTAAGGTGCTAGAGAACCCCCCCCCACCCACATTCTTTTTCTTATATTCAGTGGCTGGCATCTGAAGTCTTCAATGCCAACTTTGCGGAGTTTTCCAATACTGAGAAGTCCCCCAAAGCCCACTGCTGGCCCCAAGGGGCTAGGATGGTAGGAGCCTGGGAGCCGAGAGCCCATGTCTCCTTTGCTCGTGAGCAGGTCATTGTACCTCTTTGGTTGCAGTTTCTTCTGTGATTGGAAGAGGCCAAAGAGATCATCTCTAATGGGATGACCATTTGAAGAATTGCGATGGCCATTTGAAGAATTGGAATGCTTGACCGATCTTGAAGAGTATACAGTCTTAGATGCGGTGCAGTATTTTACAGTGGAACATTTTAAATTCAGTGATGTTTTTTGTCTGTTTTCCATCATTTGTCTTTGGAGACTTGAGATGCATAAATAAGAATGCACTACTCTGCCTGTGTCCAGTTAGCTCGTGTGTGAGCCTGCCGCTCACCACCTGGGACCATGGACCATCTTTTCTTTTACTGGGTGGCAGCATTTCAAACTACAGATCCTGTTCTTTGGCCTTGGGACGGTTTTTGTATGTTTTAAATGTGGAGCCTGTAATCAAAAAGTACTGTTCATGGGTGAACAGGAATGTTGAGGGGTCTCTATTTCATAGCTTTATTTGCTTTATCCCTGCTGAGTCCTGGCTGCAGTGGTATCGAAAGAAAAAGGAGAAGAGGTGGAGGAGGGAGGAGGAGGAGAAACAAGCGGAGGAAGAAGCTCTAGTGGCAGTTATTAACTTTGCTCCTGAGCTATCAGAGACCAGCCACACCCTGGTGCTTAAAAAAATAAATGAAATTTGATTATAATAAAAATTTAGAGTTGTCTACCCCAGCGTCTAATATATAGCCTTCTTCTTAGTAATTGAACCTTGATTTCCAGCTGGGCATATTGCTACCTAGATTAAAAAGACTAGATTCTGCAGTCTTCTGTAAGGCTTGGGGGCAATTTCTGGCCAATGAGAGAGATTAACTAAAGTACTATATGCTGTAATTTAATGAAGGCTCCTTAAAGGGGAAGGATGAGTCCCTTTTCTTCCTTTCTTACTCCCTTCAGCCTCGTGGAATGCAGCTGTAATGTCTGGAGTTCTAGCAACCACATTAGACCATGAGATAGAAGCCAAGTATTGAGGATGCCAGAGCAGAAAGAGGAGAGCCTGAGTCTTGATGGCCAAGGAGCTGCCATCCCAGCCCATTTCCCTGGAGGCAGCTCCATTTGAGAGAAAATAAAATCACCATTAATTTTGTTTTATTTATGCAGCTGAACCAAATATTAACAGTTACATATAGATTCTAAGTGAGCTGGCTGAGAGGGTGAGAGCAAAAGCTGAAGACAAAGCGTGGACTTGATAGCAGGTGCCGCAGCTGAATTGTTCCGCACAGTGGGCTTTCCAGGATGATGCCCAACTGAGCCACATGGTCAGGGCTGCGCAGTGGACTTTTGATTCAATATAGCACAGAAACAGATACAGCCTGGGTGTGACATCCCTGCCTCTGATTAACCATGGCCTCGACCAAATTACCCTCCTGAGTCTCAATTTCTTCATTTCTAAATTAGGATAATAATCTCTACCTCCCAGGCTATTTGTAAGTATTAGATATCATATTCGTAACGTGTAATTAGCACCTGGCACATTGTGTTTAAAAGCAGTAGCTCCTTGTTCATGTGTGGTGTGTGTGTCCGTTTTCTCCAGCTGGACTATAATCTTCTTGAAGGCAGAGACCAGATCTTAACCATTTTTTATGTGGACTGTGTGGTAGGTGCCCAGCATTGTTACTGAGAAAGCAGAATTTTACAGGTTAAGAATTTCTTTATATGAGAGCTATGATTAGGCCTGTGTTCTTTCTCTATCTCCTGTGGCTACAAATTGTATAATGAGGCAGAAAGGGAAAGAGTGAGCAGAGCAAGAGACAGTTGGCTTGGAGGCACACACATCACCTGGCCACTTTGCCAGGCAGCCATGTGTAAGCCCTCCTCCTCCCCAGGTGTGACCTGAATGATAAGAAGTGGCTTGTCACCCTAAGGGAACCTCTACATAAAAGAACTGCCTGAGTATTATTCCATTGTGTATACATACCGCATCTTCTTTATCTGTTCATCCATCGATGATATATTTCCACTGTGAAAACATGATATGATCTTGAGAATATCATGCTAAGTGAAATAAGTCAGGCAGAAAAAGACAAAAACTGCATGATTTTACTCATATGTGGGATATGAAACAAATAAAGAAGCAAAACAAAATGAAATAAACTCACAGATACAGATGACAGATAAGAGGCTACCTGAGGGGAAAAGGTATAGGGGAAAGGTGAAATGGGTAAAAGGGGTCACATGTATGGCGACGGATAATAATTAGACTTTGGGGTAAGCACACTGTTGTGCATGCAGATGTGGATATAATGTTGTGCACCTGAAATGTATGTAATGTTATTAACCAATGCTACCTCAAAAAAAAAAAAAAAAGAAGAAGAAGAAGAAGGAAAAGAACTTCCTTCATTGAACCCTCCCAGTGGCTGTAATGCGCTGTGACATTAGTCTTGCGCAGCAGTGGCCTGGAGGTGGGCAGGTGCCCGGAGCCAAGATGAACTGTCTCCTTCTGTCAGCAGTGAACTCTTGAAATCCCACACGTTCACATCTCAGCTCTCAGAGTGACCACAGCCCTTGCCCCAGGAGCCACCCTCAACTCTTCTTGGCAGGCTTGTAGCACTGTCTGTCCTCAGGATTACCTGTGAGGATCAGGAGACAAGCCACCTTGGCGGACTTCCAGTTCTCCTAGAAATCCGTTTTGGCTAATCAGAGAATACGCTGGGAAGATCTTGGAAAACACCAGAATGATTCTTTTATCCTCCTTTGTATCACCTTTATATTCCTAGTTTTATAAATCATACATTATTTTGACCTGGCTCAACTAATACCATAGTCCATTCCAAATAACATACTAACAGAACCAGCGAGAGTTGTCAGAGGGGTGAGGGTTGTCTGGTTCCTTTTCATCCTTTCTCAGTGAGTTCTCTCCCGGTCTGCTTGGGCGCTCGGTGGAAGAGTGCTTACAAGTGCTCACTGCGTACCCAGCACTGGGGCCCTTTCCCACCCTCCCCTCTTCCTGTTTTCCAGCATTGTCTTCCTTCCTTCCTTCTGACAGGACCCCCTGTGTAAGAGTGGACATGTAGTACATGTGGGAGGTTGGGGAAGGTAACCCGGGAGTTCTTTTTCAGCCCAGGGATCCTCCTCTGCCTGAGCCTGTTGGCGAGAGTGGAAGTACTGAGATTCTGCAGGGTGGGGAGTATGGAGTAAAGAAGCCCTGTGCATTTCATGCAAACTGCCAGTGAAGTACTGTTTGTGTGCGATTCTAAACTTAGTGGCGTGCCTGGAAGGCAGGAGGCTGGCCCTGTCACCTGCTCCATGTCTGGCCATGGTCAGGACGCAGAGCTTCGAGTGCTAGGTCAGCGAAAGGGCAGCCCTAATTCATCAGTCAGCTGTCCCAGCCTCAGCCCCAGGGTCCATGCTTCTGGTATGAGTCCTCAGAACTCATGGAGGCTAGATCACAGTGAAGGATGGCACCTCATCTCCCATTTTAGCTCTTTTTCTTCCATAATTGATGTGATCTGACAGTCTCTAGGTGAATGGTTATAAGAATAAAGAAAATAAATCAGAAATGTTCATACAAAAAGAAAAATGCAGTTTTTACAGGCTTCTCTGGTGGTTGGTATTCAAGATTGGGCAGTGGCAGTCATGGAGTACAGCTTGTGTGGGAGGTCCAGCTGCCGAGGAAGAGATTGGGAGAGAGGCTGGATGTCCCAACGAGGCCTGTGTTGCTGTATAAACCCATCCACCTGAGCACAGTGGCCAGGTGCAGAGCAGCAAGGATCAAAAGAAGGGAGAGCTTCAGTTAGGTGGAAATGCACCATACTGCCGGCATAAAACAAAGGCATGAAGAATGATTTCTTGGTAGAGTTCATAAAATAGCTGCAGAAGCAAAATAGTCTCATCTTCTGCTAGAAGACTTGTTAGGCTAAAAGCAGAGCATCTAAATATACTCTTGCCATGGATTACTGGGAGTCCCAGCTCTCAGAAAGAGAGGGAGCAGCAGGGACCACCACGCTGGACCCAATTCTGAGCGAGGATGCTATGGGAAGAGAGTGGCTAGTGCTTCTAGGGTTCCTACTCATGAAAGGAGAGACTACTACATATAACGCAGCTCTTTGATGTCAGGAAAAGGTGTTTCAGCAAGCGGAGAGAAGAGAATGGTCTTGTGATTCCATGGGAGCCTCTGAAAGGAAAGGTGGCGCAGGGAGAGCTGGACCAGCAGAGCTGGTGGAGAATGCCGGGAGACCCGTGGGCTCCTGCAGTGAGTAAGGTGAGGAGGAGAACAAGGAAGCTCCGGGCCCCCGTCAGTGAGAATGGCCCACAGACTAGAAGCAGCACACCAACACGCTTACAGAGGAACTGAACAAATGCATTTACAATATTTGCCTGTCTTAGAGGGTTAAAGTCTGTCTTGACTAATTTTATACAAAGTAGAAGAACCTCCTAACATTTTCTTAGAGCTTTTGACAGTGATTCTGCTGAAATGTGGACTGTTCTTGGGGACCAGAGAAGGCAAACATTTTGATTTTGTAAAGTTCAGAGGCTGTAGAGAAGTAAGCTTCATGTTCCTCTCTGGCGAACTCTTGGAATAGATTCCCTAAAAGATGGCATGTGTGTGCTTTAGAAAGAAATCGGTAATTTTAGAAAACATATCGATTTAACTGGATTTTCTTTCTTCGTGCAGTAACTAGGCTTACTTATCTCAGAGGAATACTTAAGGTAGTGTTGATTTCAATAAGGCAGTTAGGAACACATATCAGGATTTCTTTGTTAAAAGTATTGAGAAATAGGTTTGTAATTTGTTGGCCAACTCTGATTAAAGAATGTGGATTATAGAATGATGTCAGTCTGGAGAGAGGTCTTGAGTTCAGTGCCATGGGGCTCAGGCCGAATCAACATGTCTGCCATTGAAACTGCAAAGGAAACTGTGTTGAAGACACAAAGTTGGGATAGATGATTCAGGCCATGAATAGAAAACAATGTTTACAAAATTCATACTGTCTTCTTACTTAAAAAGCATACTTGATATGCTTCCTAAGAACTTCCAAGTAAAATATCTATAAATACACCAACATGTTTAAAGTTGGCAATCACATTATAAATTATGGAGCAGTCAAAAGCGTACATCAAAGGACAAGTGGAATGAGTGGATTGAGAGGCTCATTCCTGCCCTACATTCCTCACTGACAGCCCACAAAGAACTGGATTGTTAAACAAGATGTAACTCAGATGGAAAGGTATTATAAAGACATATTAAGATATGCAAGGTCTCAGCAATAAACCATTCAAGTTGTCCTCCTGAGACAATGAATCAATTAGCACTAATGTTCCAGGTGACTGAAATGCATTGAAATCAAGGACTCCAGGATAGTATAAAATGGACCAATGCTGAACTTGAAACCAATTAAATAGAGCTAGGGCATAATAATTAAGAGTGCAGGCCTAGGATCAGAGAGACCAGCAAATGAATCCCAGCTCCGCTTCTTACTGTATGTCGGCCTGGAAAAATGAGATTTCTGTAAGGATTAGGAAGAAAATGTAAGTAAAGTGCTTGATGTGGCAACTGGCACATAGCAAGTGTCCAATCAATTATAGCTCATACTGGTCTTGTTAATATTATTAATAAAAATAATGATGTTCACTGGTTACCAAATAGAAATTAGAATTTATTTTTAAAAATCCTTTTTTCATAAATAATTATATGATAAGGAACTGCATGTGTAATACATGCATGTGTAATTATTAAATTAATAATGGTAAGGGCATAGTGGGTGCTAGAAGAAAGCTGTATTTAGTACAGCTTTTATTTAAATGTAGCACGTGACATACTTGTCTTAAGGAGGGGAGCCAGAGCTTTGTTTTGGACTTGTTACATTATAGAAGTTTCTGCTGTGTATGTCTGTAATCACGTAAAGACTAAAAATCAGGTTTTCTACTTTCAAAAACACCAGGAGGCTAAAATAAAGTACAGTCTGTGAAATTAAAAAATGAGAAAATAAGCACACAAAAATATCCAGAAGCATAAAACAAAATTGCAAAAGTAAGGTCATGCATATCAACTGTGTTAAAATATGTAAGTGGGTTAAATGTTTTTATTATTAAAAGTCTAAGACTCTCAGATTCAGCTTTAAAAATAAACCCAATTATATTCTGTATAAGAAAGACACTCAAAACCAAAATGCTAAAAATAAAATTAATAATATAGGAAACAGTATGAGAATAGATTTGATAAATAAAGAGCTAGTGCTATGAAATAAAAAAGAGTTAGGTGACCTCTGGAAATTTTAGAAACAAAACATAAAGTGAATAAGAAAACACAATAACATATACATATAAGATTTTAAGGTTAAGAGCATTAATGCTATTCACAGTTGTATGTGAAGAAATTTGAAAACCTCAATAGTAATTTTCAATAAAAATGTAAATTTCAACTTACAGATATATGTCCCAAAACACAGAAAAAGATTACAGTTAAAAATGTATTATCCTGACAAAGATGTTATAAACATATGAAAAATGTGCAAGAATTTCACATACATACACAGGTGAAAGAAAAATTGAATCCAATGGATTTATAATTAGGTAGGATATGTCCAGTGAACTCAAGGACTATTCGATATTGGGAAATTTATTACTATAATATATCACATCATAAAATCAACTAAAAATGTAGCATGCCATAAAATCCAATATTTATTTTAAATAAAAAGAATATATTAGAAATAGAATGCTACTCAATATGATAAAGATTATCTCAAGCCAACAGCAAACATTTAGTGATGGGATTCTGGAGGCCTTTCCTTCCAAATGAAGAACAAGGAATGGATGTGCACTAAACCATTGCCAGTCAGCACTGTGAACGGTCTGGAGGGTGTAACGAAGCAGGAAGTAGGGAGGAAGAGATCGAACTGTCAACCTTTGCAAACATTTTGATTGTGGTCCTAGAAAAGCTCATGCAGAATGGTTAGGATTAATAAAAGCACCCAAAAAGGTGGCTGGATATAGCATAAGTATTTTAAAATTAATAGCTTTTTTATGTATCAAAAATTAAATACATAAGACTATAGGACAAAATTTAAATGTAACTGAAATATATAGAAGAACAGTTTGAATAAACAGAAAAAATCATATTTCTATAGCAAAGGCTGAACATTATGAAGATGCTATATTTTCTAAAATTAATTCATAACTTTTATTCCAATCAACAGCCCAGGGTGTTCTGGGGAGAGAGGGGAAGATGGAGGGTATTTGACAAAAGTCTGCAGTTCATCTGGAAGAATAAACAGGCAGAATGCACATGTAAAGAACACTGCAGAGGAAAGGATGCTTTTCTGTGTGAGCAAATGTAGTCCTATTGTTAAATAGAATGGTATAGGCAGTGGAGTCCACAGGTAGAGCAGGGAAACAAAACCGCTAGGAAACTAACTCTAGTAATGACATCGGCTGGTGTGCAGGATAAGATTTTTGAAAAGAAATGTGTCCAAAATTACTTGTGTGCAATAGTATCATTTTCAGGCAGAAGTCCACAGCCCTGAAACGGTGGGTCAGTGGAAGGGCGGAAGGAACGTACCCCGTCCCATTGTCGCTCACACTGTGCCCTAGGAAACAAACCCGTTTTCCCTGACAAAGTCAGTGTAAAGTCACCTCCAGTTCACCTAGAGCAAATTTCTGAAACTCCCCCCGCCCCTCAAAAAAGAGAAATTACTGTGTGTCTGACTTAGGTTCAAATATAGCTCTTAAGAACCTACGAGCATATAATAAAGGAGAAAATTACGTCCAGGGGAAGATGGGTGAGGGTAAGGGGCTAGATTATTAAGTATTTAGAAGAAAAACATTAACTTTACTTTTCTACCTTCTACATTTATCCAAAACAAATTACAGATGCATTAAAGAGTTAAATGCAAAATAATAAACCATTAAAAAGTGGGGGGAAATGGATATTTAACTGCTCTTAGAATTAGAGAGGACTTTTTAAACAAAAGCAATGGAAGAAAATGCAAAGGGAAAGATTAAGAGATTCAACTAATAAAAACTTAAAATGTTTACCCACAGAGAAACTATAGGAAACTTTAGATGGCAAACATTAACTAGGAAAATAATTACTTTTAAAAAGTACAGACACAGGGTCAATATTTCTGTTGGATAAGATCTTAGACATCAGTAAGGGAAACACAGCCCCGTGAGAAAAACTGGGTGAAACACATGAGCAGATTTTATTCACAAAAGGTAAACTACACATTGGTCAACTTATATTTTCAAAATAGCCTCACTAGGAAAAGAGAAATGCAAATTTGAACAAGATGCCATTTTTCACTTTTCAAATTGACAAAAATTTATTTTAAAACATAATACATTAGCAAAAATTGTGGTGAAATAAGCTGTCATGTACTATGGTCAAAATAGAAAAATATAACCTTTCTAGAAACAATTTAATAATATGTATCAAGGTTTTTGAAATGTTCATACCATTTTACCAATAATTTTTCCCTTAGGAATCTAGGCCAAGAAAATAATCAGGTAAAGATTTATATTTATGTACAGTGGTATTCATGGAAGCATTATGGATAGTGGGGAAAAAAATTTTGGAAGTAACCTAACATCAAGGGGAATGTTTAAATAAATTGTGTTATAATTCATGGGATGAGCTAATAAAAATTATGTTTTCAAAGCTTACAAGTGAAGTGCTCATTTTACATTAATAGTGGGATATAAAACATATGGACAGCGTGATAACAAAGTTTAAAAGGAAAATAAATAGGCGTAATGTCACATTTTCTATGCAGTATAAAGATAAATTCAGTAGTCTATGAATAAAAGTTCTGGACCCAAAGTAATGAAATAAATTTTTATTAGAAGTGTAAAGTTCTGCACTCAGCTTCAGAAAATGGAAAGGAAGAGTGCTGACTTAGCTCTTGCACTGGTTAAGATACCAAGGGGCTTTCGCTGTCCACAGGCTGGGCGATGTGACCGGGCCGGCCCCGATGGCCGTCTGTGGTGTCCAGGTGGGGAGGCAGCCGGCGCCTGTGCTCTGCACAGGTCCAAGCACATCTCGGGCATTGCTTGCCTTGTTTCTAGGGGCTTGAGGGGGTTCCTCATCTCCTCTCCTGGGTGGCTTCAGGAAACAGACTAGTTCTTGGGTAGGATTTGAAAGGAGGCAGACTTTAGAACAATGTAAGGTTTGGGTTGTAACAATTAGATGTGTTAGCAAACAAGGGTTCATCTTGAAAAGTTGTGGGCTCACCAGGACAAACAGCAGAGGCCAAAATTCGCTCCTGCCAGAGTGGTAATGACAGGCTGCGCTGGGCAGAAATTGGCCTAGGAGGCACGGGAAGACCCATCAGTGACTGATGGGAGGTCTAGGTAGGCAGATAAAACCTTGAAGGTTGCGCCGATTCTCAGGCCTGTGGTTCTCTGCTTTTGCTGCGCAGCAGCCCCTCCTCACAAGCTTGCAAAGAACGCAGATTGCAGGGCTCCACCCCCACTTTCTGATTGAGCACGTGGGGCCTGGCAATTTACATACATTTTTAACCAGCTCCTGATGATGTTGATGCTGCTGGTCCAGGGACTACACTTTAAGAACCACTAATTTAGGTCAGTAGAAACAAATATACAAATATGGAAGTTTTATTGAGCCTGTAGCTTAATGATATAGAAGGCCCAGCAACAATATATGGCATATGTCAGACACATGCTGAATAATAACTGACTTTCTTAGCTACGAGTCTTGGACTATACTGTTGAAATTTGTGGAATTCAATTATAGGCTGTTGGGAGGTCTGAATGGACTCACATTTTTATGCTAATGATAGGAAAGCCCTGCCGGCAGACCAAATAAATTGTTGCTGATCATTCAAAGTCTCTAAGGGAAGCAGGTGCTCTTACAAGGTGGGGGAGTTCATTGTTACTTAGACATCCATGGAGGAATATAGTATTGATCTTGGACTTCAAGATGGCACACAGTTAGCTTTTTTGGGTTTTATTTGGTTGGTTGTTTGGTTGGCTGTTTATTGTGTGTTGTTTTTCCTGACCCTAGAAGGAGTCCTCCCTCAGCTAAACACCTTGCTATGGTTACAGAAGATACTTTATGACATAGAACACTATAGACAGACCTCAAAACTTTGATAATGTCCTTGGTGTAATTCTAATGAAGATATCCACCTCTTGTGATTGTCTCAATTCAAAGTGAACCTCGTTTATTTGAAATTTTAGCTAATTGGTTTAGGAAGGAACTGCTTTGCCCCATCCCTCTCCCAACCTCCAGCTGGTCTCTCCTCCAGCTTGTGATGTGGAGTGTGAACAGACTGTGTGCTTAACACACTCTGGAGTCAGTTGCCATGGAGCTGGGGAGAAATCTGGTTCCTATAGCAACATCAGGTTGACTGGTTGCACCTTCTGGCACAGGCAGATCTCGAGCAGTGGTGTTTGATGTCCAGTCCATCTGGGGGAGATGGGCATATGTGGCACTGAAAAGGTCCCATTGTCCTACAACCCATCGCGTCCTTCCTGCCTGCCTTCCACTCTCCATTTCACCAAAACTAGTAATAATTTCACACACCCTTTTTTAACATACAAAAATAAACCGAAGTATTTAATGTCTCCATCAGATTAAGGCATCGTTTGGAGGGTCAATTCCTGTTTGCCCCCCCTTTTCAAGGCCAATTTCCTTTTCCACCTATCAGCCTGCCATCCCTCTAAGCCCATCCTGGCAGGCTTCAGGGGAGAGATCCGTGGGCCAGGGAGACCCATGGTGTGGGTCATGTTGGTGGTGGCAGCTCTGAGCAGGCTCTGGGAGCCTGCCTCTCCTGTGTGAAGCTTTGCTCCAGAGGCTTATTAGCAGCAGTAACAAATCGATGGGGGGGGCAGCCCCCGGAGAGACCCTCCTGACTCGTCTCCAAAGAAATGACATGTCAGCCAGTCTGTGTTTTAAGTGGGGCATTGGCCTGCAGTTCTGGGGAATATTCATAACCTGGACTTGTGAAAGGCAGTGCGGGACATTAACCCACATTGTTTGTAACAGAAAAGAATCCTGTGGGCTCTTAAAGGACCTCATTGAAGAAGGGCCCATGGTTTCCCACAACCACTTGAGAGGTTTCCTTGTGGAAGACAGTCCTGTGTTTCTCTCCTTCAGTGACTTATATGTCACCATTCATTCATGCAACCCATGGCCATTGAGCGTCTACATGACAGGCTTTGTTCTGGACCCTGGAGGGACAGTTTTGAATAGCATCAATAGGTATCCTCTCTTCTGGCCTACATTCTAATAGGGAAATAGACCATAAACAAAGAAAGGAAAATATCAGGGTTGTGAAAAGTGCTGTTATAGACATAAAATAAGGTGACATGATAGGGAGTAAGCGGGGGCTGAAGCTGAGTGGTTGGGCAGGAGTCTTTGGAGGTGACACTGAGACCTGACTGCACAAAGGAGCCCATGGGACAGCTGCAGAGACTGAAGGAGTACTGTGGAGTGTTCCACACTCAGGGGACTGCGGCAAGGGGGTGGTTGAAGTGGAACCAGGGGCCACAGGGGTAGGGTTTGCCAGCCATGGGAAGAAATTGGATTTAAAATGAAAGATATTGGAACCATTGAGGGTATTTTAGCAGGGAAACAACAGAATCAGACTCATATTTTTGAAATTGCTTCAGCTGCTTCTTAACCCTCTCGAAGCCCATTTCCTGTGGCTTTCCATTGGTGATAATGAAGAAAAGCCATCTGCTGTCCTTCGTGTGCTTAAAGATGATCTGCAAGTCACACTCATCCTTTTTTCCAGGCTCAATAAATCCAGTACCATCCTTCTTCCCTTGTGCATGCTAAACTTTGTTATGCCAGCTTTCTGGGGACATTCCACATTTCTTTTGTATAGAATTCTGGAGGCAACATGGCCCTTGGAGAACACCAGTTCTGATGCTTTGCTTACAAACAAGGAAGCCTAGGCACCAGGCGGGTAAAGCGACCTGGCCAACATCACACAGCTAGTTGGGGGCTGAGCCTGTGGGAGCAGAATCCTTCCACATGTATCTCTTTTCTGCCTAGTCTTCTCCACTTTCTCCAGGCCCTGCTGCTATTCCCTAGTGTGTTAGAACTTTCTGGTATTGGGATGTTGATTGCAATATAGGAGGTTTGGCCATCATTTTTGGTGACACTGTGGTTTTCATTGTGGTAGCAGTCATTGTTTTTACCCCTTTCTGCTTACAGGTTATTTGTGGCCCCCATTGGAGTCCTCCTAAATTTAAATTCTCCGTGCCTTCCTAAGCCCCACTTATTTTCCTGACTGGGACCTGGGTGGTAGTGTTTGTTCATGGACAGCTCTATGCCATGGGATGATGATGTGCTAGGGAGGCTCCTAGAACATGGCCTTCCAGGCCGCTGACCCTCCACACTCATGGTAGCACACCCCAGCCCACACGACATAGCCCAATCACGGGCTGGGTTGTAGGGTAGGAATTTAGCTGGGGGCTGGTTTGCCCACTCCCGAGCCTTGACAGAACGGGTCAGAGCAGCAAGAGGAAGGCACCCCTTCTTCTCAGACCAGCTCATACCCACGTGTAGGTTCCCACCTCCCCTTCTCCCCCCTCCTCTGTCCACTGCAGAGCCAACCCCTTAGCCATTCATTTAGCAGTCAGACAAGACTAAGAGGTAATGATCGCAGCTGCAAGGATGACACAGTAGCATTAGGTGACAAACACACCATGCCCCTCAGTGTCAGCCCCGCTGCATCCCACCAGCACACTCAGGAGAGCAAACAAGGTTGAAACACATTCCTCCCATCACCAAGTCAGGCATCCAGTGCCAGCTGGACTCTTGGATCACTGGGTGGTCCCACGTCAGGGCCTGTGGCAGGAGAGCCTCAGAGTTCCCCGGTGTTATTTGGGAATCAGGCAGTTACAATATTAAAGTGCTTTCAATGATAATACAGACCTTCATCTTTACAAGAACTTTTGAAGATAAGATTATTATCCCAATTTTAAGATGGGATAACTGAAACTGAGAGAGGATAAATGTTTCATCCAAGATGACCTGGCTGAAGAAAACCTGGCTCCAAGGCTCACCTCTCACAAGGCTGCCCTTCTCTCTGGAAGGCTGACATGCTGAGCAGCAGCCAGGAAATAGCCCTGTTGAGACGCTACAGAAAGAGGAAGAGTGTCTCTCCTGTGAGCCACCTCAGGAGGCTGGGGTAGAGAGAGACACCCTGGGCCTAGGTAGGGCTCAGCTTGGGAACTCCTGATGACAATGACGCCCCATGTTGTGGCTCAACAGGGCAGGCCTGGATTGGGGTCTGGCCAGCCCCTCTGGGGCCTTAGGTAAGGCGTCTGCCATATGCAGACTGAAATCTCAGCGTTCATACTACAAAGTGAAAGAATTGGACTAGTCACATTTATTGATATCATTCTGTGATCTAGAAAGCTCTTCACTGATGAACAGGTGTTTCCTTTTTGAGGTGTTTTCAACTTCTCATTTATAGTCAATAATGAATTGTCACCTGTGGGTTTCTTGGGCCCCCTGTGTGTCTCTGTTTCACACATCACACCCTAAGGAGGGTATTTGTTTTTGTTATTATTATTATTATTAAATCGAGTCCTTGCCTTAGTATAGGGAATGTGGCTCTCTGACAGTCCGTCAGCCCTCCTGGTGCTGCCTAAGCCTGTCCTCAGCCCCCAGGTGAACTGCCCTTCGGAGTGGGAGAGTTGCTCTGGGACACACGGACTGAGAGCTGTCTTCTCCTCCAGGGATGAAGCCAGTCAGGATCTTCTCACAAGGGAGGATTGTGAAAGAGTAAAACAGTCTAGAAACTGTCAGAGAAGATGCAAACCACCAAGCAAGCAAATGAGAAGGGGCTGGAAGACCCTATGCAGCACTGCATTGCCAGGGCTGTCACTGACGAGTGTTTGGGAAATATTGGTTTAATTGCCATGATTGCTCAGGTAGAGGAGAGGCTGAGCTCAAGGCCAGAGTTCCCCTTGAGGCTTAGCCTTGGGTAAGTGGTATCTTTTTTGCCCTAGAAAGCATGGTGCCCCCCCTCCCCTGAGTGCACTGGATTATAAAGGTCAGGTTGGAGCCCCAGCATTGGACCCGATGTGTGACTTTGGCTAAGTCACTGAACGCTGAGCCTTGGTTTGTGAGGACAGGCACCCCTTCTTCTCAGACTTTCCTTATAAAATGTACCTGAGCTTGGGAAGGGAGGAGGCAAGAGAGCAGAGGTAAAGGTCTTACCCTCCTCTGTATCCCCATGTGGCACAGCACCAGCTCTTAACAGGTTCTCAACAAAAAAGTGTGGTTGGACAGATGAATAGAAGGGAGACAGATGGACAGACAAATGCACAAGGAATGTTCTGGGACCTGTAGAAGATAAACTTCACTTTGTTCGAAAGAGTTGTCCTGTCTTTCTGTAAATGGTGCTGTGCTGTCTATTTCCGCCCAAAGAGCACTCACCCTCTGGGAGGTGCATGGAGGGTTAGACCAACCCAGGGTCACTTGGCGCCAGACCTTACCTGGGGTTCTGCTACCCTGGCTAAGTGATCCTTCCTCCATTACTAGAGGAGGGTGATCCAGGCATCCCTTTTGCGTAGCACACTGTAGCCCCCAGCTTCTCGGCAGAGAAGAGGTGCAAGGCGGCCCAAGTGCAGGGAGCAGCAGAGCCAGCACGGAGCCTGCTCTGCCCCCTGCCTGCCGTACTGGAGATGGATGACAGTAATCACGGAGCGGGTAGTCTGGCCTTTTCTTCAGGGCCCACCTGCTGCTGCTGTTGTCACGTTCTGCTCCGCTGCCATCCTCATGGTGGAGCCTGCATCTTGGCAGCCCCAGGGTAATAATTAGGGGTGGGGCAGCTCCCCAGCTGCTGTGATATTCAGGGAGGGGCCTGGGGAAGAAGGGACTGTTGGGACCCAGCCAACAGAAGGAGAAATTAAATGGGCCGTCCTGGGAACCCACAGTTAGCGTTTCAACTTCAGCATGAGCTGTGGGTTTCACCCGAGAAGCAGGGCTTTGGTGAGTTTTGGCGCCCCCCTTTCCTCTCCTATTTGTGAGTACAGTTTATTCTGGCAAGGAGGGAGGAGGACTTCCGGCAGAGCCACTGAGATATGATGCTGTCGTGCCCAAGCCCGGGGCTTCCAGGGCATCCTGTACAGTGTGAGGACAAACACTGTGACAGAGAACAAATGAGCCTGGTCCCAACAGCACCGCAGCAGCAGACCCACTCACAGCCTCCCAACAGTGGCCAGCCCGCAGGGGCCTCACCTCCCAGTAAGGCCCTGCCGAGTGCCCTCTGAGCATGCTCTGCAGGCCATCACCACGTGTGGTAGGCCTGGAATTCAGAGGGAGTTAGGGTTTCATTTCGTTTACTATCAGGACTGTTCAAACTGACCCTGTAGTCATGGGGAGATAGCGAGGAAGTACTGACAAGAAAACAACCACCAGGTGCTGTGTACTGAGCACCTAATGTGTTTTCTCTCTCATGTAACCTGCAGTGCACCCTTGAAAGATGGTGTATTGTTGTCCCCAGTACAGCTGAGTGAAGGGAGGGTCATGGACGTTTCATGGCTGGTCCAAGCTCTCACTGCTGCTGTGAAGGAGACGGGGCGCAAGCCCGGGTGTGCCAGGCTCCGCACCTCTTTCTGTTTCTCTGTGCTGCTGTGCAGGTGGCCAGCGTCTCCTTTCAGGAGGTTGCAGAGTTTCACCGGCTTGCCTATGTGGGAAGATCCCATGAAAGAAGGTCATCCTGAGGCCTCCACATGAGCTTTTAGACTAAGAGCTGAGGAAAGTGGGCTTGCCAAGGAATCTGGTGTCCGGAGCCGAGCAGGGGGTGGCGGGGGGCAGGGGGAGAGAGGAGTCCTTAACAGAATTGCACTGTAATTTCTGTTCAGCTCAGGAGCTCGCTGAAATGACTTGCCCTTTTTTGGACTTTAGTTTCTTTCAGTAAATATGATGACAAAGAAATAGTGCAATTAATGATCACAAGTGGGTTCATAACTACTTGGGAGTGAGTAAAGCCACAGGTCTTGAGAATGGATTCCAGAGGGAGCAACAGCTTTAGAAACACAAGTTGAGAAAATAGAAACCAGCTGGCATGGGGGTGTGTCCCAAGGAATGGCTGGGCTCTCATGTACACATGAATGCATCATGCCCAGGTGGGTGGGCAGAGTGAACCACCTCTATGGCATCGCCAACCTGGAGGCTTTTAAAATTGTTTCTCCATCAGAACCACCCAGGGCTGGACAATGTCTCCCACAACACCACCCATCTTTATTACCCATGACCCTTCATGCCATCAAACTTAGGCACGTCTGTGTGACCGGTGCATTCAGGGCCGTGCCAAGGTTGGCGCTGGGAGCTGCCCACTCTGGACAGGCAGTGGACAACTTAAAAATGATAATAAAACTGACAAAAATTAGTCTGCTTTTTATTATCATCCCGTCCTGGCAATTCCAAACAGCATCGGTGATAAAATACTCCTCCTCCGCAAGGGCAGGCTGCATGCCCCCTGCCGCCACCCGGTGTGTGTCCTGGGCTCTGCATTTCTGTCAGCTGTTTGCTCCGTGGTTCTCGGATTTTGTTGGGCTGGTTTCTTTTTCAGCCAGCAGACCGCCACAGTCTGTTTCATTTGTCTCCTGGTCAGCCCCATGTTTACTACACAATTTGAGTTTTTTGTGATTGTCTTTAGGAAGCTACCTTGAGAATGGTGGGAAGCCCCAGGAATGGAGGGAGCAAGGAAGGAAACTACCACTTTCCTCCTTTTGTTATTTACTTATAAGTGTCACAGAAATATTTCCATTCATTTTGGGTTTTTGCAAGTTTTGCAAGTGCTTTTTTTTTTCAGCTGAGGCTTCAATCCAGGGCCTGTCTTGGCAGTGGCCCTTTAAGCAGAGCTGAGGGAGGACGGCAGGGCAGGGACGCGTGGTGCTGCAGAGGTGCTAGTACTGTACAATTTGCCGGGCCCTGACTGATAAATTATTGTGCGTCTTCTGTGGGCTCTGACATACAATACAATTTGTCCATGTAACAATGATGATAGGCTGTCCTGGGCTAATAATCATGGACCCTTTATTTAGCTCTTTCAGCCTTTTAGAGAAATCTTAAGTAACTGTTCACATCCCTTTATCAGTTTTCCACATTTTAGCATAAGTGGAAAAAGCTTTTAACCTTGAGAATTTTACTCACATGGGGCTGGGGGTGAGGAAGAAGATGTGTTGTTACAAGTGTAAGCAAGTGGGAGGATCTTGACACTGGGCGAGGATGGCTTTTTCTTGGCCTGCGGCATGGAGGTATGAGATTGTCCAGGTCCCAGAGATGGTCCGGTGCACCCTTCATTTCACCAGGGAGACAAGCAAACCCCAGGTTCAGCACCCAAGTCACATGGCAGATGTGGGGCAGATCCTTCTGGAGGTGAGGTGGGGCTCTGCTCACCCCTTGGAGAGCCCTCTGCCACACCCCCGTGCGTATCGTGGGTTTGGGGCCCTGATGGCCCTCCCCCTGCCGCCACCCAGTGCTCGTCAGTTCAGTCACATGTTTCACACTCTGCCCAAATGGTTGAGTATCCCTGGCACACTTTTCTGTGTCAGAATTATTAGTGGTAGAGTGCGTACTTGTAAAGACAGGTATCGTTTCTTTTTCTCTGTAAACTGCTCTGTGTAGCATCTGTGTAGTCGCACCCTACCTGGTGCAAAACAGGCTCGAGCACTTACAGGTCACTTCTGGGACTTGGTTTTGCAGCCTTACTATGAAGCTGTCTGTTGCTTTCTAGCACAGTGCGATTTAGATGGCTGAGAACCAGTATCTGGACAATGTTCTTGTGGTTCAAATGTAGTTTCCAAAAGATGGGACTAACAGTGAAAGGGCATGGAAGGATTTAGTCCACGCATCTGGAGGTATTCAGTAGTTCTCTTGTTTGGTTTTTCACCCCTCCGGTAGCCTTCTACTAACCTTTTCTAATAAACTGAGCCCTTAAATAGGTCGGTTTGATTGCAGATGTTTCTCCTTCCCCCTTTCATCCCTGCAGAGAAAATACACAAGCCATTTGGGACAGCTTTGACACACTCTCCTGTTCCATGAGATGGAACACCCATGTCTGCAGGCCCTAAACATTCCAGTTGTGACTGAGTGCCTTGGGTGGACCTCGGGGGGTTCCCGCACTGAGGGACTTGTGCACGGCAGCCTCGCCTGCCAAACTCCTCAGCTCCAAGGGAGGACCCTGGCTGTTTTTTGTGTAAGCAAAGCCCTTGCTGCAGAGGGATTTGTCCAAGTGGGTATCACAGAGGTTTGTTCTGGGATGAAAGCTGGCGTGAATGGGCTCTGCCAGTGAACGACATTAGAATTAAAGACATAATAATACTAATTAACTTGCCCAGGCCCATGTTCTCTGCATTTATTATTCGTATAGAGATACAGCCTTAAATAATAGGGCTGGCCTCTGGGAGCCCCATTTTGGAAGGAGGAAGGCAATGTCCTCATTACAGCAAGTAAGATGGATGGTGTTTTGTGACTGTGGCACATCTTCCAAGGACAGTCTAGCGAAGGTGCAGCCTCCTTCGGAGCCAGACCTGTGTCCTTGGGTGTGTGTTTTCTCCTGGCTGAGTGTGGGGAGGAGAGGGGGACGGAAGCACGGAAAGGAAGTGGAGCATTTTCCAGTGCTTGGCCGTCTGCTGTCCTGGGCCTGTGCGCGCCGTGCAGAGCTACCCTCGCTGGCTGCCTGGGCTCGTGGGCATGACCCTGGCTTCTCTGGCCCTAGCTCTGCCCTCTGCGAATGGGGAGTGTCAGGGTTAAGTCAAAAATAGTTAACCTGGCCCTGGCTGGTGTAGCTCAGTGGATTGAGCGCGGGCTGGGAACCAGAGGGTCCCGGTTCGATTCCCCGTCAGGGCACATGCCTGGGTTGTGGGCCAGGTCCCCGTGAGGGCCATATGAGAGGCAACCGTACACTGCTGTTTCTCTCCCTCTCTGTCTCCCTCCCCTCCCCTCTCTCTAAAAATAAATAAAAATAAAATCTTTAAAAAAAAAATTATTAACCTGGACAGGCTTCAAAGAGTCCTTGGGTTCTCAGAATCATGCAGAATGAGAATGTGCTTCTGGACAATTTTTAGGGATTAAAAGTCCATTGTTTGCATCTGATTCTCAAAGAGAATCAAATATTTTTACTAACTATATTTCAGCATAATTGGTTTTCTTTGCAATGCTTTATTTCCTTTAAAAACACTATTCTCAGAAGAGAGCCACAAGATCAGCAGTTCTGCCAAGGGCATCCAGAGCACAAAAAAGTTGCAGATGGACAGTTTACGTTCGATCCTGTGCTGCTTTTGTCTGGCTCATATTATGGGCCGAACCCTGCACTAATATGAGTGTCCTGTGGGAGACACAGAGTTCAGGGAGGCAACGGTTAGGAGCCAAGCTGTGTGTTCTAGGAGTTGAAACCAATCACATACCCTACAGGGGAAGGTTCCAAACTTGGCAAACCCCAGAATGATTTTGCCTTGGACGCTTTTATTTCCTCATTAAATAAGAAAATGACCCATGAGTATTGAAAAGGAACTTGCATCAGTGTGAGACTGACTGACTGACTTAGAACAGAGCTCATCAACCCTCTTTCAGCTGTTCCTTAGAGTCCCACAGGAGGGAGAGAGCCTTCTGTACTAATCACCCGGATCAGAGCTGGGGCTCTGGGTTACTTGGGGCTCACCAGAAGCCTCTAGTATGTGGGAAGGAGCAGTGTCTCCAGTGGTTAGATTGTGAACTCTAGGGTCATTTTGAGATAGTTTTCAATCTGGAATGCAAACCTCCAGCACTATCGCTAACTCTGTGACTTAGGCAAGTTGTTTAGTCTCTTTGTGCCTCAGCTTTCTCACCCATAGAACGGGATGGTGGGTCATTGAGGTGTGCCTGGCTTGGCATGAGCACTGCACAAGTGTGGCTGTTACAGTGTCACAGTGGATATCCCTGCAGCATTTGGAAGGCTCAGGAAAAGAAGGATGGGTGGGGAGCAGTGGAGACTGAAGCAGGGAGTCTTATGGCAATATTTAGTCTTGGAGCCTAGAACTTTCCTTTTACCTGCTCTTACTGTCGATTTCACCATCACAGGTCCTGGGTGACAAAAGACCAGCAATGTGGCTGCAGCTTTTTGGGTGCTAGGAATGTGTCCTTTCTCCTTGGTTTCTAAGTGATGTGTACCTTCATGTCCAGTTGAGTGAGGGGTCAGCTGTGACTCAGGAATAAATTCCTCGAGTTATAAATAGAAGGCATAAATTCTCAGACGGAGAGGAGGGGGAGTCAGTGAGACAGCAGAATAAGTTGAGAATTGTCACTGCCTGGCCTGTAATGATGTTCATAGCAATCATTGTCATTATAAGGAAGGATTTTGTATCGGAGCCAGGGTGGGGAAAAGTCTTTTTTCCCATGCCTTCCTGGGGTGTGTTAGACATTCAAACCATGTCAGAAAAAAAGGAACCAAAAATATAGCAAAGTACCCTTTGCCCCAGTGGCCTTCACAGAAAAAGCAGGACAAGACAGCCCACTGCAAATGAATGGGCCTAGGGAACAGAAGAAGAGGGGAAGCCGGGTTCTGAATTTATCTATTGGTTTTAACTTCCCCCTTTAATCACTTCAGAAGAGCTGTTTATGCACGGGAAATCTAATTGATTAGCATTTTGCCTCCCAGCTTCCCTGGCTTCACTTTCTGTCGTAGGTGCTAATGAGCAGGGACATCACAGGTCTTTGGTGCAAGGTCCTTAAGAAGTCATGTATTGCCACCACCTCTACCTGGAGGACCTCAGCTGAACCACAGCAAACTGATAAGGGTCTCTCAGACTTTTAACTCTCAGACAAGCTACTTTTCTTGGCTTTTTGATCGCACACCACACAAGTTAGCAGCAGCACCTCCAGGAACATTTCCTTCCCCAACCCAAGTTCTCTTGCCTGAAATGTATCTGCTTATTCTGTTGATCATCATCTTTCTGTAAGGGTTCTTCACATTCTCAAAGATGGTCGTTACATCTGATTTCCACTGTTGGTCCTCCAGCTGCACAGTTGTGTATCTCTCACCCTGTCTGGGCAAGTCGTCCTTTCTGACCCAAAATACTGGGCACAGTTCCAGGAGGTCTCCTAGCACCCTGCTGGCCACTCCTTGTATAGCAGAAGAAGATGGTTATCCTGTCCGACACACAGCTCTGGGTCTACCCCAGTCTCCCTTCACCCCTGTGGTATGCATGTTCTTTCTCTGGTAGACAGTCCCGTTCTTTTCCTCATCTGAGCAGCAAGAGTGACAGGCAAGGGAAGCTAAGGAAGAGTAAGTAACATGGCCAATCTGAACCTGGGTTACCAGCTTCCTTGAAGTCTTCGTTCTCACCTTGAAATCTCCAGTGCCAGCAAGGGGCACTGCTGGAACAGGGTGCTCTGGAGCAGGAGACTTTCAGAGGCCTGCAGGGAAATTCCTTTGCAATCTGAACAAATTCCATGCTTCATCTTAGCAAATACCTTTTACTTTTTGGTCCTTTGGAACTTACCACCATTTATTCAAAGGATATGTCTATGTCCCATTTGGCTTTAATAGTCCCTGCTTGAAGCCATTTGGAAAGGGGTCAGAGAATGATCAGCTTCTGGCCTGGGAGCCAACCAATTGGGCAAAGAAAAGGAGATGGAGAAAGGCAAGCCAGTGCCCTTTCCTGGGGCTGGAACTCACTTCTGAGGTGCTGAAGGCTTACACAGTGTCCATCTGGATTCCCAGAGCAAATGAGTCTTCTGGCCCTTAACAGGTTATAAGTTGAGTCAGTAGGAAGTGAAGAAAGTGACAGTATGAGCAATTGCCAACATGGCAGAGTCATAGTCTCCAGGCTAGAAGAGACTTCAGTAGGATCTGCTCAAACGCCTTCATTTTAGAGATGGGAAAGCTGGCCTGCCAGGCTCACAGGGCTAGGGACTGCAGGACAGGACAGGGACCAGGACTGTTAGCCCGAGTCTTCTGTCCTGTTTCCGCCTCTGTCTCTCTGCAAGTGAACCACGTCCCTAATTTCAGATACAAAAAAAGAGTGCAACTATCAGATAACTTCCCCTACTTTCTCAGTAGTCATCAGCAAATCAATGTGTTCCTATACCCACCCTTACCGTGTCCCCCAGAACAGCTAGGACCTACAACTGTGTTTCCTGGGATCTCTCCCCCTCCCCTCCCCTCCGCTCCCCTCCCCTCTGTCTGTGGCCTTATTTAATCCCTGTCCTCTTTTGCCTGGAAAGCAGCAACAACCTCTTGACCAGTCTCTCCACCTCCCTCCAGTCTTAATCCAGTTGCCACTCTGTAGCTAGAGTCACCTTTCTAAAATGCAATCTTGATAAAATCACTTCTCTCCATAAAAGTCTTAACTTCAATGGTCCCAGTTTCCCCTTAAGATAACTATCAACCTCTAAACATGGCTCACAGACCAGTGGTTTGTGCCCCTGGGTGCACATTAGCATCACCTGGAGATGATTTACAAGGCACCTGTGCCTGCTCCACACGGGGGATCCCACAGGACCAGCCCGGGGGCGGGCAGTGCTGAGCTGTTGCTGGCTCAGGAGAGCTACTCTACTCAGTCAGTTTTCAGGAATTTTGCAGGTGGGTTTTTAGAACACAACTGCTATTAAAAATTAAATTATATAAGCTTACAGATAAATAAATTATATTAAAACAACGGTCATAAACACTCAGAATTCATTACTTCCTGATGATTTTACTACATTTTTTTTGCTAACATTGCTCCTGAGGTTATTTACACCAACTGTACCTGTGTGATAGAAATACTGTAGAACAGCATGCTGCCCGTCTTTCCCACTCCGCCTTCACTGGCTTCTCATTGGCAGCCTGAAATCGGCCACGGTGGGAGTATTCATACTGTGAAAATTGGTGAGTTCTACAAATCAGGGCCCCCTCCCCGACCCAGTTAAATGTTTCTAGCACTGGGTGGGGCTTGGGTACTGACAGAATTTTCTGAAGGCTCCCCAGTTGATTCTCATGAACAGCCAGAGTTGAGAACCCACAGCCAGAATCTGGCTCCTCACTGCCTCTCCAGCCTACCCTTTTGGAGGGCTCCTCCCCTCCCTCAGCCTCCATCAGTCCAGCGTCACAGGGCCATGTGCACTGGCCCAACTATGTCACGTTATTTCTCGTTTCTAAATTTTTATTCCTCGACACACTGCCTGGAATGCCTGTTGCTTCCTTGTCTCTCTGGCCAGCACCTCTAGGTTTTCCAGAACACGACCCCATAATTTGTCCCACAGGAGTCCTTTCCTAGTACCTCCCGCACTCCCTGGGCCACCACCCTGCCTCTGTGACCTGTACATATTCCCATCATGGTTCTTACAGAATTTTGTGGCACTTCCCATTATCTGTATCTCCTCCTCCACCATTAGACAGGGAGCACCTCGAGGGCAGGGCCAGGACCTGTTCACCTGCACTCCTGGTCTGAGGCACATGCTGAATGAATAAATGGATGATGAGGCCATGTCCCCAGACCCTATGCAGTGCTCTGCCCTCCAGCACCTGGCTGACCCAGGCTTTCCCTGCTCCACACCTGTGACTGGACTATGCTCTGTCCTGCTGCTGTGGAGCACAGTATGAGGATTGTTTTCACGTTTCTTTTACTTGTAAGACTTTTACTCTCTCCATTCGTTATCCACTCAATAGCACCCACATTTCTGTGGGCATTGGGGGCAGCCTCACAGAACCTGCAGCCATGTGACTCTGAGGAGGAGGGAAGCACTGGCCATTGACTGGGTAAGTGCTGCGGAATGGAAGGCGCCTGGCTCTGGGCTTCTCCCATGGCCTATGGCTTACATGCAAGCTTCCCAGAGCAGAAGAAGTCTCCAGAACAGATGAAGTCTGGCCAGACACCTGAGGAAGGGGGAGGATGGAAAAACGTTCCATGAGGCTGGAACATCCTAGTTCAGGGCTCCATGTCCTGAGAGAGCTTAGCAGGTTTAAGGAAGTGAAAGTTGATTCATAACATATTTGGGGTGAATAGTGACAGCTGAGGCTGGGAAATCAGTCAGGGTTTGGGACCAGAAGGGTCTTGGAAGCTATTTTTGGGTGTCTTGGTTCTGTCCTCAAAATGGTGGAACACCCCTGAAAGCATAAAGCAGGGGAGCCCCCCGCCATCAGATCTGGGTTTACGAGAACTCCCTCGCAGCTGTGGTGCAAGAGACAAGACAGGACAGGAGACCATGCCTTTAGTAGGGAATGAGGCTGCCGGGGTGGGTAGAAGGGAATGGACTCAAAAAGCAGAACAATGGGACACGACGACAGGGTTTGGTGGTGAGGTGAGGGCGGTATGAAGGCTCGTTGGAGAGGCAGGGATTGCTGGTCGGTTCAGGGACTCATCTTTGGGTTTGCAGAGTTGGTGTGTCTGTGACATACTCAAGTGCAGTTATCAAGGAGGAAGTTAGGTTTTTGGATCTGGAACTTAGAGGAGAGAGGTGTGGGAGAGAAATACAGACTGAGGGTCGTCCACTTACAGATGGTGACTGAAGCCACAGGAACCAAGGCCATCGTTGTCCAGGGAGAATGGAGTGAGAGGTATGGAGAAAACCAGGAGAGTGTGGGGTCATGGGAGCAGGAGAAGGCAGGTTTGGAGGAGTGGCAACAGGGCCCCTGCTCCTGCTGATAGGAGAGATCAGTAAGAGAAGGACTGAGGCGTGGCCATCGGGTTCAGAATGTGCCAGTCACTAGTGGGCTCGGCCAGACCGTTGGTGGAGTGAGGAGTGAGCAGAGGCGAGGATACACCGCGTTGAGTAGGTATGAGTGAGATGCTGGAGGCACGCAGGTAAACTTAGGACACAGGGCCGGCAAAGAGGAGTGAGAGAGGGCAACATATGGAGGACAGTTTTATAGGGTCAAGGAAGGTTTTCTGGCTTGTCACTTACTTGTTTTTAAGTAGAAGCAGCAAGATGGCTGAATGTAGAAAAAGAGAAGATTGCGAGCCTTCCCTTTGAACGAAGGAGAGTGACCTTTCACATGGTCAGTGTCGTTCTGTAACCCTGCGTCTGACCTGACAGACATTTAGAACAGTCAAAGTGCTCAGCCTCATCTCATCGATTCCTGCTTCTACAGGTTGTTCATTGCCTCTAATTACCCATACTTCGGGCCTTCATTTTTCTTTTCCTTGGCAGATTTTAAAAAATAAACCTCCTGTCACCAGGTTTTGGGGGGGGGCCTCATTAGTTCCATGTGTTGGTACTCCGTCCAGGCTCCTGCTCTGCTCTCCAGCCCGTGTGTTCTCATCTCTTTGACCTTTCTGGCCCTGAGTCACTCCATTCCTTCCCTCTTCCGGTGGGTTAGAATGCACTTGTATAGTTCCTGCCTCCCTTATTTCTCATTTTTCAGAGTTTACAGAACACTGCTTAGGGTGCCTCCTATTCCCAGGCTGAAGATGTTAAAGTAGCTGAATTTTCATTACAGCTTCTCTTAAAACTACTTCTAGAAATCACAGAATCCTAGAACCTTATTACTAGAGTAGAGGTTGAGAGATTATCTAACCTATCCCCTTATTCTAGGTGGTTCAGTTTCTAACTTTATAAATGGATCTTCTTCTTTAATATTTCTGTGTAAAAGATTACACCCCAGGCCTTATGATTAGGGTGACCATGTAATTTAGCATTGAAACAGGGATACTTACATGAGAACAAAAGGGGGCCCTCACCAAATAGGACACTAGGACAACTGAGGTCAGTTGTGACTGTCTTGGACTAGCCGGGTATCTGATCGCCTACACGTGATGAGTATGGTGGACAGAACCTGAGAAAATCTTTTTTGGCTGATGTTTAACATCAGGAGATAGTCACTGAGCATTTACTACAGGACAGGCATTGTTCTAGATGCTGGAACTAAAGATGAATAAGATATAATCCTTCACTTTATAAATTGTTGGGGAAGAGATACACAAACTCATTTTGGCATAATTCAGTTTGATAAGTTTTGAATTCAGTTTTGATGGAGAATAGCTGTAAGAACTAAGTGCTTTGGGAACACACTCAGGTACAGCCTGCTCCTTTAACATTGGAGTTAACAAAGGAGAAAGTTCGAAGTTTGAGGGAGAGCTAGGGTTTAACGAAAAGCATTTCCTTTCAGGTCAATGGAGTCTTAAGGAGTCCCTTTTTACAGAGAATTCTTAAAGAACACCTACTCTGGGCTCTTCGGTGTAATGGAGACTTGACTCTGCCCTCTAGACCTGTGCTCTCCAATATATCAGCCACTGGCAGATATGGCCACTTAAATGTAAATTAGTTAAAATTAAATAACGTAAAAAATTCAGTTCCTCAATCTCACTAGCCACGTTCGTGGCTGCCGTATTGGACGGCGCAGACACAGAGCACTTCCATCATCACAGAAGTCCTCTTGGACCACATTACTGTAGACTTCCCCACATTGGATTATCCTCGAAATCCTGCCTCTTAGGATTCCGTATGCTATCAGCATTAATCTGATTTCCAAACCTGATTCTAAAGTGAGGAAAGCCAGATGATATTTTTATCCGATACCCTGAAGAATTGTTATAGTTTTAAAGTCAACATTATCCCCAGACATCAACCTAAAAAAGATTGTTTCATAATGTTAAACAAAAGAGAGGGAGAGAGAGAAATGTAAATAAGTGGGTTATTCCTGATGGACCATCTATTTATAGCATTTTCATAGTTACCATCAAACTATTTCCATCTGATTATTAGCCTTTGTGTATCCACAGTAACTTAATTTTTCTAATTTTTTTTTATAGTTATGTGCTCATTAGAAAAATTTGGCAACATAGTTTGTTCCTTCCAGGAAGCTAGAGAACCCTGCTAGCTTCCCACCTGTCTGGGCATTTTCGAGCAGGCCTTCCGCTGTGGGGATTGAATGCATCTAATTTGCTGGCTCCTTGGGTGTATGCATCGGGTGGTGGCAGATTTCTGAGAAACCATTGTGTTTGGGCACAGACCCAGAATACTTCTCATTTCTCCTTAAACTACTTTCCGCTTTATCCTTCAAAGGGAATTTGTCTTTGGGCAATGTTATGTCTCCAAGATGATTGTGTTCGAAAGGTCTTTCCATTGTTGTATGTGACTTGGACACAGGCTGGAGAAGTGTCGCTGGTGCCCAGGTGGGAGACAGAAGGTTGTACCTGAGGAGATGCCCAGTGGCCCTTACCTAGGGGAGGAGAACACATTGGCTGGGTGTTCTCAGGGTTAGCCCCACCCCACATGGATGTGTTCATGGACAAATTCAGCAGGAACATGGCAACCAGAGAGCGTTACTCTATGTCCACCTGGCCTTCATTAGTTTGCTTAAACTCCTAGGGCAATCCTTACATCTAATAAGACCACTGTGACATTGCCTGCTGATAACCCTCTAATATTAATCCTCACAGCAAAATACTGCCCTACACTTCAGACCCCCAGACAGACACATGTCCTTCAGTCTAACTCACTGTGGTAGCCACTCCTGGATTTAACAGCCTGTGAAAGTGCACTGCCTTGCACTGAAGCTAAGGCTGCAACTTCATCTTCACTAGAAATCTGGGCACACTGGGAGAAGCAAGGCCCCCAGACCAATAAGAGGCTGCCTGAAAAATGACAGAACATGAAGCATGGGCTGAGGAGGCCTCTTTAAATGAATAGCAGAGGGCCAGGCAGTATGTGAGTGACTTCCAGCTGTAGACCCAGACATGGGCTCCCCCCAGCTGGCCTGGGCCTCGACACCTGCTTCTCTAGGGAAAGCCATGGCACCCAGTGGTGGGGATAGGATACAGGCTTCCAACTGCTAGAATTCTCATTTCCTGGCTCTGTCATCAACTAGCTGCATGACCTTAGACAAGTGATGAGTGAAAAGGGCTTTGGAGTCTGATAGCCCAAATCTCACCTCCACCCCTTGCTGGCTATATGGTTTGGGGCAAACCACTGAACTGCTCTAAGCCTCTGTTTCTAGTATGTAGAAGATGATAGAAATACTTACTTTGCAGCGTTGTTGTGAAGATTAAATGATGTATATCAGATGCCCAAAATTGATACTCAGTAGATGTTAAATTTCCCTTATTCTCCCAGGTTAAAATCCTTGTTGGGTCCTTGTTTTCTTACCTGTAAGGTTATAAGATCTAAAATTCTATCATTCCAACAACCCATCAGGATAGTGTATGCATCTCTAAATGAGACTGAAAATGGCACCTGGGAAAGAAGCTACACAATTTGCTCAAGGCCCCAGGTGAGCCACAGGTGGGTCAGGGCCGAGGCCAGCTTTGTGCGGTCCAGTGCTATCCTCTCCCTGCCCCGATGTGGCTTCTCTCTGCTATAAACACGGGAACCATGCCCTAACTCCCGGGTCTGCTTGGTCACAGCCATGATAAATAAAAGCTTCAGAATGTTAGGGGCTCAGGAAAAAAAATAATGTGACTAATAAAATAAAAATATATCTATTTCTTGAGACTTTATTTTCAAGGGAAGAGGTAGAACAAACCTGAGGCATTCCCCCACCAAGTAGACCTTTATACATTAAACCTTTTACCTACCTATAAAATAAACAGGTTACTTGCTGCCTGGAGAAAATGGACATCATCTCTCCTTGGTGGAGATGACATCATTTCACTTACTGTATATATAAATGTGAAGTGGTTTTAATACTGTAAAACCATGGGTGGGGTTCTGGAAGGCCTGTCCCCTGGGCCCACCCAAGCATGTCTTCAGACAAGCAGTGGGGAAGGGGCGGGGCCAAGCAGGAAGGACTCCAGGAGGGGGATGGGAGCCTACCCCCAGAGAAGATGCAGCAGGTAATGCCAACCCAATCTGTAGCTGGTTAGAAGTCGGACTGGTTTGTTTTCCCACTTATAACTAGGCTAGATATACCATGAGCTGGATCTGCAAAACCAGTATGAGGTTAGGGTTTACTTCAATTAGAATCCAAATTCTGCACTGTCAGCTTGTCTAATTCCACGTTTATAGTTTGTATTTGTTGTCTTTTTTCTTAGTTTCCTAGTGAAATTTTCATAGGAAAATTCCCAGCTTTATTTTAGCTGGATAAAGGCAGAGGTTTTTTTCCTATGACTTAACGTAGAGGGAATCAAGTGCGCCCCTAGTGTCCATAGGCAGTAGCTACAGGGAAAATGAGCCCAGTGTTCCCCAGAGTCCTAGGAGACGTAGTCCTGGAGACAGCAGATTTTCTGGGCTGGAGCAGTTTTTTTCTTCCTATCTGAGGTTTGCCAGATATACCTTACAAGGTAGGACCTCTGTGTGTATCACTGAGTCCTATGATTTGAGAAAAGGTAGGCAGCGAACAGGGACCTCCTTTGCATTTGTATCAGCCCAGATCTGAGCCAAGTGAGCAGTTACTCATACTCATATCTGCCTTTTATTGAGAGCTTAGAATGTACTGACATGCATTATGTTATTTAATTTAAGCAAGGATCAGGTATTAGGGTCCCCAGTTTTCAAATGGAGAAACTGAGGCTAATAAGATTAATTTGTCAAGATGCATGGTGAGTAGATAATGATCTGAATGGAGCCTGAGTGCCAGCCCCATGGTCTGCTCTCCTGACAGTGAACTTTAGCAGTGGATAGCCCTGGCCAGCTGAAGAGGTTCAGCTGACACAGGGAGTGCATGTGAATGGTATGTTTGTACATCTTAGCCACTGAGTCCAACATAGGAAGCATTGTAGGGTGCTGAGCCAGTTTTGTACGTTTTACTGACCTGCATCCACTCTCCAGGCTTCTGAGAGAGGGAACAACAAAAGGAGGTGAAGAGACGGGTCCCTTTGGGAAATGCGGAAATATTTGCAGCTTGATTATTCCTGAGAGTATCAATAGCAGAGCCATTTCTACTTTCTTTCCAAGCCTGAGGACAAAAAGTTCTGTCCAAACAGAGGTTTTGGGGTTCTTTTCTCTGTGCTTGGGGGGCAGGCAGAAAGACAGTCCAGCCCAAGCAGAGTGCTGGGCGGGCTGATGGGGCCTGCGGCCTGGGGAATGTGCTGAGCTTTGATTCAGCTGAGCAGAGGCTTGCTGCCCAGGCCTGTGGCCCTCCAAAACACCAGCTGAGGATCCTGAAACCTAGGGCCCCTGTGAACAGGGTGAGTTGTTGTCACCAGGACTTGCCCTGTCACCACCTATTAAATTTTCTGGGGACCCAGCTGCCCTAGCCTGTGGCCACACAGCAGCCTCCTCCTGGCCAAGAGCTCTGGCATGCAGCTAGGCCTCTCCAACTATTTAATGTTTCATTAGTGGTTTTCCAAAGGCATAGGTCCAAGCTTGGCTGGGGCACGCCATTCGGAAGTACGTGAACACTTAATAAAACCAGACTGTTGAAGGATCCCAAACCCAGGAATCTGGTCACTTGGAAGTCCAGGCTGGAGGCCCAGGGAGGGCTGCTGCATTGTCTCAGCTCTTTCCTCTCCTGGATACTTCTGCCCTACATCTGTCTCTCTCGAGTTATTTAGCCTGTTGTTAGCAGCTCTTAACTATTTGGGGTTCACTACCATTTTTTATGTCTGATGAAAGGTTTGTGCTCTCTGCCCAGAAAAATGCACCCACACACATGAAATCCTGCGTTTTACTTAGAATCACAAGATGTTTACAAAGCCACCCTCTAAAAACAGGTCCCCATTGAGAACACCTGTGCTAAACAGCAGCTTCCAGGGTTAGATACTGGAGACTCGGGTGTTACCTCACAGAGAAGAATAAGCAGGATTTTGTTTCTGAAATTCCAGAAGGCCTTGACTTGCAAAACTGGTCCTAAGCCACAAGAATCACCTCAGACTTCACAGGCAAGAATGGGAGCTTAGTTGAATGACAGGCCCCCCTAGGCCGAGTCACTCCAGGGCCGTTGTTCAGCATCCCCAGGTTCTTTAGAGGTCTGGGGGCAAGTCAGGTACAGCACCGTGGGATAAGGAGTGGTTTCCAGCTGTTGCTAATGACTGATACTGAGGGAGACACAAGCTTTGCAGGGAACACAGCTGCACTCAGACGCTGATTGCTGTTGGCTCTGTGGTCCCGGCGAGTCCGGAATCTATGGCCCTGTAAATGATACCAACCTTGTGTTTGCAGAGGAATTAAACTGCACAAAGTAGGAGCTTGATAAACTAAACAGGGCTGATGATAGAGGTGGTGGGAGTAGTAAGCACACCGTGTTACAGGTGAGTGGTGTTAGTGTCTGCAGAGGGTTTCCTGCTGGTTTCTCAAGCCAGGAGCCTTTTGAGAAGTCTTATGTATTCTCCCCCATCACTCACCCAGAGCTTCTGGTTTAGGGGGAGGTGAGGACAGTGGGGGAAAGCATAGTTGGGTGTTTGGGCAGCTAGCTGTGGCAGATGGCATGATTTGTCCCCCACTGCAACAGGTGCCCTTGAGGGACAGGAGGGGCTCTGAAGTGTGAGCACCCCAAGGGCTGGCCCAAGGGGCCTCTTGCCCAGTCCCTGAGACTGCAATTCCTGAATCTCTGCCATCTGCCCAAGGACAGGCTCAAGGTTGGGGCAAACTCAGGCAGGCTGGAGAGGCAGTTAGGAGGAAGAGGCTGTTTGGCCTTTTCCAAAGGGTAGGGTAGGGCTTCTCCCTTTTGTGCTCTAAAAATTAATGCATTCTTTTAAAGTCACATTTGCATCTTCTAGTTCCATTGCCCTTGGGAATCTACTGAGTGCCCTGAGGGCCCCTCCCCAAAAGAATCCCCAACACTTTGAGTCTCCTGGACAAGAAAACTGTGTCGAGCTTGACTTCGTGAAGTTTGTATCAGAAAAGCAATAGGTATTTTTTCACCTGTACATATAAAGTTATCACACTGAATAAGCTTTTCCAAACCACATGCTGTGTTTAGATAGATGCCTCTGGAAGACTGTGTCCCTCCCCTTTAAGCATCCTGAGATGTTTGGCTGCAAACAAGGGCCTGGGAGGAGGTATGTGGCCAAGACTTGGGGCAGGAGTGTGGGTACCTGACTGTGTTTAGTTTTGGGGAGCACATGGAGCCTTTTCTTTTTGTCCCACATTGTCTCCTGTGCTCAGCTGAGCAGAAGTGGCCACAGCTGGTTTGTTGCTGTCTACATGAGTGACGTCACCACTTTTGCCAGCCTCCCCTGACCATTAGACACTCACAAATATTTTGCCAAGGTGTCTAACTGCTATTGATGTTTTCTAAACATATGGTTGTGACCTTTGTAAAGGGAAGGACAGTGAGGTTGGGTGACTCTAAACAAGGGGGCAGAGCTCTGGTTTATGAGTCAGGGGACCTGCCACTTAGGAGCCAGATGGCTTCTGAGAGCTGCATCTCCTTATGTGAAAGGTGGACAGCTTGGGTCCTCCGCACCTTCCACCGTTGTCATTCTTGGTTGAGATTTGGTCTATGGAAACACTAAAATGTGCCATTCCAGATCTGAAGAGGGTTGCCTGGGCTGTTCATAAGCTGCAGAAGGAAGCAGGGATGTGCAGGATTCAGATAAAAGGGCAAACAGGCTCCAGAGCCACACGAGTGTGTCCTGGACCAGACGACGGGCAGAGCCACCAGGTTAGGAAGCGGTGTGGAGACCGGAGGCAAGCCCATGCTCTCACCCAGAGCCATGAGAACAGAAAGGGCTCTTATAGCTGTGGTTCTTACAGCTGAGGCTGGAGCAGCAATCCCGGGTGCAGGCAGGGAAAGAAACTCCCTGGGAGCGGCCGACAGCTCCGGGCGCCTGAGCATCAATAACTGTGCCAAACATACTCTGCCTGACTCGTAGAGTCTTATTTCCAAAATACAAACTTGACAGTGCAGCCCCTCTTTAAGAAGACTTCAGTGACTCCCATGGCCCAAAGAACTGTCTTTGTTCCTGAGCACAATATTCAAGGCCCTCAGAGTGCTGGCCTGCTCACCCCACTGCCCCCTATACATAGCATGCACCTTGCAGCCAATCAAAACCACTGCCCTTTCCCAAATCTCCCCCACACTCTTGGCACACACCGTTTGCTCTGCCTACAATGCCCTTCTTCACCACACATGAAGGAGCGACTCAGCTGTCACCTCTGTAGTGTAAGCCTTCCCTGGTCCTCCTGGCCCTTCTGGCCCTGTGGGGGTAGTACTGTTCTCGTGAACTCACAGATCAGTACTCTTCTGCATGTGTCCTGGCTCCACTAGACAGAGAGTCCCCAAGCAGAATCCATATCGGTCTACTCGTGTTCACAGGCACCGTGCCTGACTTGCAGGAAGTGCTGGGGAAACGCAGACTGACCAGCTGACTCTGGCTTACTCTGCCTCACCCTGTGGTCTTGTACTCCGGGCTGACATCCTTGTCTCACTTCTATCTCCAAATCACTACTCTTCTGAGACCAAATGGTCATTTCCTCCTGGGGACTCATAGGAGCCTTCAGTGTCTAAGTGAGTAGGCAAAACCTGCAGCCTGACCTTCTGTCACTGCATTAGTGGTCTGGCTTGTCACGATGGGCTTGTCACATCTTGGGGGCTGAGCAGTGTGTAAGGCTTAGGGATGCAGTAAGTGAAGGATCTACTGAGCCAGAAGGAGCCTTAGGGCTACTGGCTTGGGCCAAAGGGGAAAAAGGCCTCTAAACCATTGGTCCCTGCCCCTTGCCATCCTGTCATTCCCGCCCATCATCACCGTGGGCTCTCCTCTGACCTGATAAACAATTAACTGGCATCAATTTCTAATCTCTGACTCTGATTTCCCTGCTGACATCCTCAGGAAGAGCGAGAGGACAGCTGGTTTGGAGCCCGCCACCCCGGGAGGACCTCGGCTGTCCCCTAGCAACCTGTTTGCAGAGCACCAGGGGCGGACTGTTTCTGTCTCAGTGCAGCTTCTCTCCCTGAAGTTTAAAGGATTGGGGTTGAACCAGTCAAGTGGGGAGAACTTGCACAGAGGATCTGAGCAGACAGGGGTGGCAAAGGGAAGGTTTGGCTTTGTTTTACAGGGAGTTTAAGAGAAGAGTGACTTGGCTCCAGGACCTGTCAAAGAACAGAACATGCAAATAAGGGAAACAGACAGGCAACAGGCTGCTGGAGTGAAAATGGCTTGGGGGAATGGGAGAACAGAGGTGTGTTTAGCCAGTGTTGCCTCACTAAGCAGGATTGTTATTAGTAATGTTGACTACATTATCCCAGCCCCCAGAGGGAGGTGAGTTATGTCACTGCTGAAGCTGATTAGACTGCAGATTAATCAGGGAGTTGGCAACGGGTCTAAAGATATGCCTGGAGCAGCAGGGTGGTGGGCAGCAGGGCCTGTAGCCATGCAGGATGGGCGGTGCCCTTCGCCAGGGAGGGCCAGTGGCCTTGAAGCCCGAAGAAGCCCCACTGCTTCCCCAGGAAGGGCAAGGCCTGCGCTGTGGCTCGGAGGCTGCTGTGGGGAAGCTAGAGCTCCTTAGCCTAGAGCCCAAGGAGGGTTCACAGCACAGATCTAACAGTCTATTTGACCTTGAACAAGTTACTTGGCCTTTATGACCTGTAAGGATCTTCTTACTGAGGAGGGCATGGAGGCTCCAAGAGATTGTTGAGAGGACAAGGGAGATGAGTGTGGAGAGCTTTGTGGACTGGCAGCAAGCCGGAGGCCTTCGGACTCCTTAGTGAGAGAGAACTGGGAAGCCGCCTGCCGGGGTGTTCTCGAGGACCTCTCACTCTAGTCCCCGGTGGTCCTTCCTGATCTGGGGGCAGAATGGACAGAGTCCTTGTCATTAGGCAATTCATTCCTTTCTGTCTTTAAAGCATGGGGCGGAGTGGGGGTGGGGATCCTAGAGCCTTCCATTTAGCCTCAAATGTAATCTGTTAGGAGCCAACATCTCAGGGTTGGTAACTCAGAAGCAGAGAGACATGTCCTGGAGGAGGTAGGAGGTTGCCCCAGCCCCAGCCTGCTCCACAGCCTCTCCTAAGACCATGCCACTCTGAGTTTCCCTGGCCCTTCTTGTCACCAGAGCACAGTTACTTGGGCATCTCATTTCGGCCAGGATTGTTGGAGAGATCAGCTGGCCAAACATTGCCTGGGTTTAGGGGGAGCCAGTGGTTTTTAGGCTCCCAGATTCATCAGTAATGACTTGGAGATGGCATTTCAGTGCCCTAAGCCACAGAATCTGGAAAAATTGAGCTTTTTCTACAATTTGATCCATGCCTCCTCCCTACGTGGGTTTACTCTCTGCTTATTAAAGAGCTGCTCACAAAGACTTCAGATTGTTAGGAACTCGGAGTAAGCTTGCTTTTCAGATTCTGAGCCCTGGCTTTCCCGTCTCTTGGCTTTTGGACATGTTAGTGCAAAGTGTCTGCCTTTCAGCCCCAAGGGTTTGATCCTCCTTGCAAGGGATTTAGGAGATTTAGACAATGGGTCTCACAGCAGCAGTGGCCCATTTCTTAAAATTTCCTTCCCGAAAGTGAAAGAAAAGGGTCTGAATTCCTGAAACTACATTACTGAGCATGCGTTAAGGGCCTGGTACTCCACATTATCTCATTTATTCTTCATTTCAATGCTGTGATGTAGGTAATGTTAAACTCATTTTACAGAAGTGAGAACTGAGGCTTGGTGAAGTTTAATAACCTGCCCATACAACTCCTCACTGCTAGACTTGGATTCAAACTCAGCCTCATTTAGCTCTAGTCTTACCCCAAGGGCTAAACCAGAATGAGGAATAGCTCACTGAGAAGCAGGCTTCAGGTGGCTTCCAGAAGCGGGAGCTAATGTGGTCCACACTGTCTCCATCTCTCCTACAGGTTATCATCAGTAGTAAAAGTATGCTATTTGAAGTCAGAGGGACCTGGGTTTGAGGGTCTGCTCCATCATCCACTTGCTATTTATGTGACCTTGGCCTCACTGAGCCTTAGGGTCTTCATCTGTAACATATTAACCCTAATAGGGTTGCTCTGAATATTGAATAAAATAATGCAAATAGAGTGCTCAGCATGGTGTCTTCTCTGCCAACCAGGTTAGCTTAGGGTCCCCACTACGCACCCACAGAACTCTCTGCTCTCAAATGATGCACTATTTCCTCTCACCCATTTGCCTCCTCCTCGAGTTACCAAAGACCAAATGTTCCATCTGGCCTGCTCACTGTTGAGTACCTAGCCTGACACCTGTTCAAAAGTCAGTAAATATTTGGTGGCTAATTATTAGCTAAAACTATTATTGCTATTGTTCCTTCTGCTCTGAAACCCTACTTTGCACTTGAGCCTGATGTGTCCCCTTATGCTCTGCCCCTGCCCACCGTGCCCAGGCACCACCCCCTCTTAGCCTTTCCTCCCAGGTTTCCCACCTGGGAAAGTGAGAACTGTCTGCACACCTCTTCTTACCTAAGTCTCTCCCAGCAACCTTCAGAGTAACTGGGGTGCTCCTGGTGACACCTCAGGGTATGGTACAGGACAGAATTATTCTCTTAGTACTTACTACCTGCTTGTTTTTGTCTCTTCAGCCCTTTTGGGTCTGTTGGACCTTCTTGTGGGGTGTGCGGGCAGGAACATGTTTTCCCGCCTCCACCAGCAGGCCCAGTGTGAGAAGGCTCTCAGGAGCACTGAGTCTGCTGGGTGGTAAATATGGGCGCTCACAACTCAATTTTAAGGTGTGTTATGTGAGTGTGGGGGATCACCTTTTGGCTTGTTTCCTGCCTACTGGAAGCTTCATGATCAAGGTTAAAAGAGTGGTTAAACTGTTTTTTGAAGAAAGGGCTAACGTTTGCCTTTTTATTTTTTGTGCTCCACCAGTATCTAACCATGCATCCCAAAATATGTATTTGGCACTTGGCTGCATATGGTCCTCTGGTAGGTGTGGAATCAAATAAGATTAACAGGCCTGTTGATTAGTTTCAAATTTAAGAACTCAAAACAGACATACCAATGAGGACATAAGCTGTTTTTAAAGGTGAGTGAAATGAAATTTATTATGCTGCTATTCATAAGACACACTTGGAAAACAGATACGTTTTCGTTTCTGCGACCTCACCTGATCATCATAACCAGCCTACAAGGTTGATAAGCAGGACAGGCCTGCATGGGGTGTACGTTACAGAGCTAGCAGACAGGGGGGCAACCAGAATTTCTGCCCCCAGTTACTAGGTGATACATCGGTGATGAAGGACAGAGTGTAGAGCCAGACTGCCTGGGTGTGAAACCCGGCTCCCCAACTTTTAGCTTTGTTTCCTTGACAGTTATTTATGCCTTAGGTTTCCCATCTTTAAAATGGGTAGAATGGTACTACTTCTAGGATCATTAGGGGAATTGAGTTAATATCTACAAAGCAAGTATTAACTTATGTGCCTAATATATAATAAGCACTGAATATTTATTCAATAAAAACACACACCTTGACATATATAAGGGGTTCTTTATAGTCTGTTGTCTCCTCTAGTGTACCTCCGAACATATCCATAATAAAAAGGAAGGGAACAAAGTGCCCCTTAGTTTTTAAAGGAGCCTCCAGATATGGAGTGAGCCTTCTGAGGATGAGACCTTGTGATTTGAAATCCCTGCCTAAAATGTCACGGATGTCCTCTGTGCATTTCTTGTCCCTGTCTCTGGGCAGAGAGCAGGAACACAAGCTGAATCACAGTGTCTCGATAATAAGATGTCTGTGTGAGTTGCATGTGCTGGAACATCCTGCTTGAGAAAACCTTGATTTCCAGCCTGGTTCTATGGCTTACCCAAAGCTAGATAATTATCCAAGCAGTACCTGACCTTTCTGACTGTTTACCTTATTGGCTGGCAGCGCTCCAGGCTTTTAATGTTAAGCCTCTCCTCTTGTTCCTGGCACTTCGAGGATGATAATGAAGTGAGGGGAGAGTTTTGTGTGCAGCACGGCTGGGAAGGCACCTCGGCTGGAGAGCTCCGTTTGAAGGGGCAACGCCATGTGCTTCTAGGTGTCAGAGCCAGGCCCCACGTGGAGCTCTGGAAACCAGGAGCCAGCCAGCTGGAAGAGGAAGGTGGGAGGCGGCCCTGTAGGCAGTTGGATGTGGAAAACGACAGGCTTGGTTTCCTGGGCCTTACTCTGCCACTTCCTGCTGTGGCCTTAAGCAAGGCACTTCACCTCTCTGGGTCTCGGGGCTCCTGTCTGGGAAGTGGGGATATTAATACTGGCTCTGACTACTTCAGGTGTGAAATTTATAAATCTTAAGGGTTACACTGATGTCGTTGTACACTGGAGATGATGGGTGGTGTGCTAGCGATGACTTTCTATCACCAACCAGCCTTGTAGGGTCGGTGTCCAGGAGCCTCCGTGGCCTGGTCTCAGGGGTCACAGGAAGGTTCTGTGGCATCACCATCACCAGAGCATTGCTGCCTTCGAGGATTTATTCTTTGGGTCATTATTTAAGCCATTATCAATTACTAGAATGCCTTATGAGTAATAAATTAATTAGATTTTTGCCCTACCCATTTGACTCCCTGCTAGGAGTAAGGTTGTTTTCTTTTGTTTGATTTTTTTGAGAGGGGTGAGAGTTAAAAGGGACAGCCAGATCATGAGGGTGTTGGAGTTAGGGGAAATTAGAATGGCCTTGTGGGGGTAGGGGAGAGGGACTTGGGTATCTGGGTGGCAGCAAAAAGGCACATGGAACCAGAATATAGGACTGGAGTAATAAGGGAGAAACCAAGTCTTCTCAAAGTTTCCTAGAGGAGGAAACCTGTTTTCAATACTCTTAATTCCTTTTTGAGCAGTGTTTCAGCCTCCCCAATTCAAGTTGAAACAGAGGCACCTTCAGGCCAAAGATACATCTTGTATTATTAACCTCTGGTCTTGCCACACAGCTAACCACCTGGCTAGGTTTGCAATTGCTCGTCTGTGGAGGGAGCAGAAGGGGCTGCGGCAGGAAGGTGTGGGAGGCAGAGTGAGCACGGTGTTTCTGAGGACACGGAGAAGGTGGGATCTGGGGCAACTTGGTCACAGAACAGCAAGCACATGGCTCCCGCGCTGGCACCGTGTCTCAGACAACCATTCCAAGGATGCTTTTCCTTCCCTTTCCTTTTTTTTCTCTCATTAATTTAAACTTTTTTGATTAAGTGACAGCCTTCATCACTTTTGGCAGCTGCTGAGAGACAAGGTAATTTATAGACGCATTGACACTGTGTGGTTAGGACAAGTACAGTAAATAACAGATGAGAAGATGACTGTCAGCACCTGAAGCCCCCACCTTTCCAACTTCCCCCCTTCTTTTCAGTTCTCTGACTGCCCAGCCACAGGTAGATGTCTGTTGCTGTCCCTCAGGGACCCATGGAGCATGGGACGCCTTTGGCCACTGCAGGATGATGAAGATGGTGGCCAATGGAAGACAGCCATTGTCCCAGGAACCATAGCCCTTCCTTGATGCCCCAGGGGCATTCTCATAGCTGCCCATTTCTACCTGGGGCAAACACTTAATTTTCAGTCCTGAAGCTTCTTTAGGAGTCCTCTGGTCAGAACTCCCTTGCTGGTTATTGGGGCACAGCATGGGCGTAGTCTGGCCAGGCCCGGTCTAGGACACAGGGTCCCTGGGTGGTTACTTCCTGCTGGCCGTGGGCACCTCATCCATGGCATCCCTTAGATGTCATGAAAATCCCAGATGTCATGCTGTCATTTCCTCTGCGTACCTCTCTGTGAAGGAGGGTGAGAATCCTGGGAGCTAGTTTGCTCCCAGGCCTCCAGCAAAGGCAGTCATTGAACCACCCCGGGAAATAGGGCACCTGTCCTCAGCTCTTCAAGATTGTCAGGTGCACCTTATCACCTCTTCCTTCTATTAACCAGAAATACTCATGGGGGGGTTAGCCTAAACCGCTCTTTCTGGGTAGAGCATGTTTCCCCTTCTTCGCCCTTCCTCAGTCTAACATTCTCTGTGTTCCTTTCCCTGGGTGAAGGAGCACCCTACCCAAGTCATAAGGGGTCCACAGAGCAGGCATTTGCACATGAGGGTGTGTGTCCTCTGTTTAGTTATAATTAGTATTTATTAGTCAAGATTAAGTCTTGGACGCTCACGCATGTATTATCCAGAACAGTTCGATGTTGAATGGGAAGGCGAGGTTCTACCTCACCTCAGAGGTCCGACATACTGTACATGCCCCTCCAAGGTGGACCCTGCTCATGTGGCTGGGAAGGAAGAACCAAGCTCCCAACCTGATGAATTATGTACCTTGAGTTCTAGAAGATTAGTGGAAAAATATAACTTGTCAGCTTCTGGGGGATTGCTTGTTTATGTGGGAAGAAGTGAAGAAATGGAGATTCCCATTGAAAGATGACACAGTTTGTGGCCATTTTTTTTTGTTTTGTTTTGTTTTGTTTTTAAGAGCCAAGCATGACAGACTGAGAGGGAGTCCAGAAAAAGACGTGCTTTGGGATTAAGGAGAAATCCATGTTGTACTCATTCTTAGTTTCCCCTCAAATGCCTAGCACAGTGCTCAGGACACAAATAGGTGTTTCCATAAAAGCATTGCTAAACTGCACAGGGCAACTTATTTTGTTGGGGGTGGGGGACACCACCTGCCTCAGTTTCTTCACCTGACAACCAAGGCTTGCTGGTCTGGATTCCCTGAAGGACTGAGCTACTCCCAGAAGGAAAGCCGGAAAAATTGGAGGAGGAGACATGGATAGGTTCTACTGATCCAAGTCGCTTTATTTTTTGTTTTTTATTTTTAAATACTTAGGGACTTATAGAAACTTACAAATGTAAACAAATCCAAAAGACACTGGAGTGAAAAAGGAGAGACCTTTATTGAAAGAACAGTTTGCGAACTAGAGAGATGAAGCTTCCGGCAGAAACTGAAAGTATGCTCCTCTGAGACAGAGGGGAGGTCATCTTTTACACGGAGAATTCCTGGCCAAGTTCCCTATCAGGTCTGTCTAAAGTAAATGAGGTACCCACATTCATATGGTTCTGATCAGTCTGAATAGCACAGTCCTGATTGGTCGGTATAGCTGCAAATGAGGATACAGTTTGTGTGGTTCTGATTGCAGGGCAGGTCTCAGCCTGTTGGTGGACAGATAAGACCATGGTTTTCCTGTAGTGGTCAACTCAGATGGCATAAACAAGCTGGGCATAGTTTGGGAAGCTGAGGGTTCAGTCTGAGGTTCTTCCTGGGGCACAGAGTATGTGAGAGTTCTTGTTTGCAGATGGCCACATGGCTCTTATTATTTATAAAACTTGGGCCTTTGCTTGACCATGGGGAGTCCGTCTCAGCAGGTAAATTTCTTCTTTGGGCTCACATCAAATGAATCTTTCTTCTTGGGGTCCACACAAAGATAGCACATTATAAATAGTTCAAAACCTTATTTTTGGAAAATAAAAATATTTGGTAGAAAATTTGAAAAAAATGGCACAGAGAGGTCCAGTGTATCCTAAGAGTTACATCTTCCATAACTACGGTACAATATCAAAACCAGGCACCGACTTCGGCTCCATGTGTATATAGTCCTGTGCCATTTTATCACACATGTAGATTCACGTGAGCACCACCACGATCAGGTTACAGACTGTCCCACCACCTCAAAGACCTGCTTTGTGCCACCCCTTTGTAGTCACACCCACCCTCTTCTCCCCACCATCCTTAACCCCTGACAACCATTAATATGTTCTCCATCTCTATAATTTTGTTATTTTAAGAGTGTTATATAATTCTTGTATAACATTAAGATTTCTTGTTGCCTTCCTGGGATTATTGAACATTTTTAGAATTCCATTTTTATTTATATCTAGTGTTTTTTAGTGTATCTCTTTATATAGCTCATTTAGTGGCTGCTCTCAGGTTAATATTATATACATATAATTATGAGTCTACTGGTATTAATTTTACCACTTCAAGTGAAGTGTAGGTACCTTATCTCCCCTTACCTTCCCTGATTATAATATAATTGCCTTAGATGTTTTCCCTAGAAATATGAGAAACACATCATCAGCGTTATAAGCCTTGCTTTAACCATCAAACATAATTTAGAAAACTCAAGAGGAGAAGGATAGTCTATTGTACTTACCCATATTTTTGCTCTTTCTGCTCTTCCTGGTGACCTAAGATTCCTTTTATTAGAAATCATTTCCTTTCTGTTTAGAGAACTTCCTTAAGCCATTCTAAAGGTAGATCTGCCTGTGATACATTGGTAGTTTTCCTCTGTCTCTGAAAATGCACTTATTTCCCCTTCATTCGTAAAGAGTATTTCCACTGGGTTGAGTGTTTTTTCATTTGTCAGGTGAAAAATGTTATGCCACTTCCCTCTGACATCCATGGTTTCTGATGAGAAATCTGCTGTCATGGTTCTCCCCCTAACATCTGGGTCATCTCAGTGTTGATATGTGGTGGTTGTCTCTTCTCATTCAAGTTGACATTTTCCTTTCTTGTTATGAGAAGTGATTTTTATGGAAATCTGGACATTCTGGGTATTATAAGAATCTGGATATTATTTGAAACCTTCTGTTAATGGAGTGGAAGTCCTGGTTCCTCACTAGGCCTCCACTGACACCCAATAGGGCAAGGTCTTCCTCATTACTGGTGGTGATAGTTCAGGCTCCCCATGAGAGCTCTGCTTATACCTCCCTGACTGGGGCACCATAGCAGAGGAGAGAGCTTATTACCATTGGGCAGTGGTGAAGGTTCTGACTCTCCAGTGGGCCTCCCCTGACCCTGCCTCCGCAGGGAGAGGGAAGTGTGCCTCATTACTGCCAAGTCAGAGTAGAAGTTCAGTTTCTGACTCTCCATGTGGTCCCCACTGACACCATGGGGGTACTGGGGAGCCTTGTTACTACCCAGTGGGGAAGATGTCCTGGCTCCCCACTTGGCCTTGTCTGCCACCACCCCAGTGGTAGGTTGGGGTACCTCCTTATAGCCTTGCAGGGATAAAAGTCTAGGCTCTTCATGTGGCCTTTGCTAGAGGAGGTGGGTGTTTGGCTGGAGGAGAATGATTATTGTCTGACATTTTCTCTCTTGATTTAACAATGGTCAAAGAATCTGAATAGATTTTTTTTCCCAAAGAATATAAAAAATGGCCAATTAACACATGAAAAGGTACTTAGTATCATTACCATTTGATAAACAAATGCACGCGGACTACAGAAGTCCTATAGAGAAAAAAGGCCAGTATGGCCGCTCTCCAAGTGAGAGAGAGAACCAGAGAGAGCGGGCCTGAGAGTGGGCCAGAGAGCCTGACCCCTGCCGGACAGGCTTTTATTGCTTTTCTGGCCACATTACATTGAGGGTGGTTTTCATTTACTATGCAGAGGTCCTTATTGACTATGCATAGGTTCACTGTAGGTGATTACCTTTTACAGATAACAAAAGAAAGAATGTTGCTAACTACTTCAAAGAGAAGGATGTTACAGATGCAGGGGAAAAGTGGTTGAACTGGTTACACTCCATACTTGGGAGGCTTAGCTCAGATTTTAGGAAGTTACAGTAAGCCCTCACTGCCTCAATTCAGGGTGAGGGAGTTTTAGCAAGAGCAAACCTCATAGTGTCCTAGGTACAATGCAGGCTTGATTTCCCCAGGGGAAAACCTGTCTGTGGACATGGGGCCTGCTTGCCGAATCTCGCGTCCCACTGAGTTTTTGGAGTGAGAGCTGAGCTACAATTCCCATGATATGCGGAATGGTTCTCTATAATTAGGGAAATGCAAATCAAAATCTCAGTGAGAAACCACTTCACACTTATTGCAGTGGCTGTTGTGAAAATAACAGAAAGTAACAAGTGTTGGCAAGGATGTGCAGAAGGTGGAACCCCTGTGCATTGTTGGTGGAAATATAAAATGGCACAGCTGCTATAGAAAACAGTATGATTGTTCCTTGAAAAACTAAACGTAGAACTGCATTATGAATCTAGCAATCGAAAGCAGGGACTCCTGATATTTTTATATCCATATTCATAGAAACATAATCCACAGTAGCTAAAACATGAAAATAACTCAAGTGTCCATCAATGGATCAATAGATAAGTGAATATGGTATATCCATACAGTGGAATATAATGCAGCCTTAAAAAGGAATGAAATTCTGACACATGCTGCAAAATGGATGAACCTTGAAAAAAACATTCTAAGTAAAATAAGGCAGACCCCAAAGGACAAATATTGTATGACTCTACTTATAGAAGGTACCTGGAGTAGTCAAATTCATAGAAACAAAGAGGAGAATAGTAGTTTCCAGGGCCTGGGAGGGAGTAGGTAGGAAGTTATTCTTTAATGGGTAGAGTTTCACTTGGAGAAAATGAAAAAGTTCATGAGATGGATGGTGGCAATGGTTGCATAGCAATGTGAATGTACTTGTGCCACAGAACTGTACACTTAAAAGTGGTTAAGCCCTGGCTGGAGTGGCTCGGTTGGGTGGAGCACCATCCCATAACTGAAAGGTCGCCAGTTCAACTCCTTGTCAGGGCATATGCCTAAGTTGTGGGTTCAATTCCTAGTCAGGGCACGTGTGAGAGGCAATCGATCTCTCTCTCACTCTCTCCTCTCCCTTTCCCTTTCTCTTAAATGAGAATAAAATAAACCTTTAAAAGTGGTAAATTTTATGTTATGTATATTTTACTAAAATTTTAGAAAAAGTTTTTGTGTTGTTAGGATACCCCTTTCCTCGGCCTTTGGCTAAAGAGAGTAGACTTCCCTTGGGTGTGTCTGTCTGTCTGTACCCACAGCATTTCTGGGTTGCCCAGAAACTCAGGAAACTCACATTGGGATCATTCCTCAGGTCCTGGGGTTCCTAGCCAGTCTGCCTTCTCCTTTTTATGTTTATGTTTTTATGTTAGTCTTTTTATGTTTGTTATATGGATAACATTCAGGGATTTTAGGTGCACTTTTTGGGAGGACTAGGAAAAAATAAGTCTCCAAATCACTTCATTTTGTGGAAAGAGTTCTGTCCAAATTTCATTTCTTTCTGTAGCTAGTGAAGTCTCATTTATTTCAATTAAGTGTATAAAACTATGGCTGAAAAAAATTCTGTTTTTATAGCAAGGGCTGCTACTTCTGCGATCTTATGTTAAAATTTCTAGGTGTTTGCAGAGCAGCGTTCTAACCTCAGATGCATAGCGTGTGGTCATCCGCTGTAACATGGCATCCCCAGCACCTCTTTTGCCCATATTTCCATAGTGCTAATCCAGGTGTGTTTGTAGTGCCCTTGCACAATCAGAACTACTTCATTCTGCTTGTGCTGACACTTCTCTTCTTGCCCTAACTGTTCATTTCTTCAACTCATACTTTTATTAGCATATGTGATCAAACATACTTAGGCTGGACTTGTCCTTTTGTCCTCCTCAGAACTGCTAGTTTTTTAAATATTCCTTGGGTGAAAAACCCTAGTATGGAAGTAAAAGCAATGGGTTTACATTAGGATATTTGGGTTCTAGTCCTCATATTGCCATTAACCAGCTGATCATTTCTGTTCCCAAGCTTCAGATTTCTTATCATTAAAATGAAGGAAGGAAAATTCAGTCATCCTTATGGGGGGCGTTCCTGTTTGAACCAGTTTTACGTTTGAGCTGCATACCTCTAATAAAGTCAAAACATTATCAGAACAGGGTGGGGGTAGGGGCTGAAAACATAGGTGTCACCATAGCCAGATCTCTTTGATGGTGGTCTGCTGATGGGGAGGGACCAGCAGTTGATGGACAGTATGTGTAGACTTTCCACTAAGACTCCTGTTGGGGGTTTGCAACCATAATTTTTTCTTTTCATTGACAGTTACACTTGGAGCAATACCCAAATGGTGAGTGATTTTTGCCCATTTTTCCCCTTGAAGTTAGCTGCCGTAGTCACAGGTCTTCTTTCTCTTCTGCCTCTTCCACGCTGTCTCCTCTCAGCCCTCCCCCACCCTTCCTTCCTCGAGCCGGAGTGCTCACCTTGGCAGAGTGAGTCACCCGTGTCTTCTTTATGCCTCCCATGGCTCTTGTACCAAATACAGGAAAGAGGAGCTTGCCCAGGGCCTGCTGACCACCAGGGGAGGTGGAAGCAATGCAGGTGTGATGCACAGAATTTCTTTCAGAGCAAGAGGAAGAGTGACGTGAGGGAAAAAATGGGGCAGGAGGGGAAGGAGGGGCGTGCGGGAGAGCTGACAGAACGGCGAGATGGATGAGCAGGGTGGCTCGGGGAGACAGGAATGCAAACAGAGGGGAATTTTCTATGGGGTGGAGATGAATCATCCTCACCTGTCAGCCACCAGGCCTCAGCAAGCTGGCAGCCTCTTCCTCTCTCAGACTCTGGGTTGTTTTTAGCTGCCAGCCTTGCATGGTGGCATTCTGTATCCTGTTCCTAGTAAAGTCGGCCAGAGGGACAGGGTCACTCCCCAGAGCAGCGAACCAGTCACAAATGCCCATTTTGATCACAGAATCTGCATCACCTTCGCTGCTTGCAGGGCATCATTTAAGCAGGTGCTAAGGGAGCGTACCATCCATTTTCTGGAAACAAGACCCTGGCTTCCCACTGTCCACAACAGGAAAGGGCATGAAGAACCAGTACTTCCACCCCAAGTCACTGGGCATTGTTTTAAGAGTTTTTCGAGAAATGGACCCCTGCAAGGAACTTGGTGCGTGATACAGTTTTCATTTCCAAAGGACCATGATTTCCATGGATCACTTTGTAAAGGAAGGCAAACCCAAGTGTTTAAGTGAATGAGAGTAAGCATGCCGGGGGTAAAAAGCAGCCGGACCCCGTGAGTACATGTGTGTGTTCACGTGCATGTGTACACTCAGCATACATGTTTTTCAGGAGATGATGCTAACTATGAACATGGCTCCCCATCCTTTCTTTCTCCTTGCTGTCGCCTTCCTCTCCCTGCACTCCTTTGCAGGACAAGAGCCCCGGCCCTGTCCATGTGACGCCTAGGCTCTGTCACTCTGTGGAGAGACCTGTTCTGCCGGACTGGGAAGGGTCTGGGTCAGTGCACATCCCACTGGCACAGTGCCCCCACCACTAACCCGAGGTGGGTGTGTGGGGTCCAACTTTCCCCAGCAGAGCCCACCTCTCCCTGACCTCCTAAACTCAATGAGATGTCAAGAGGTTCCACCGCCTGGGAGGAGGGAAGAAGGAAAGGACAGAATTCCCAGCCGCAGTGCCTGGCCCCACCTCGGCAGTACTGTCAACAAGGAGGGAGTGAAAGCAGTCCTTTCTCTGGATTGTTGTGGGGAAGGTAACTCCTCTGAACTCACTGCTCACAGGCAGTGCGAACCCTGGGCCTTTGGGGACAAGGCGCATAATAGGCCTATTTAGAATGAGAGAATGGGGGGCTGGAGATGGCAGACACCCCAGAATATTATGCTTCTATTGTCCACTGCATAGAAACTACAGATAATTACTACAGAAGCCCTGATCCTTCTGGGGGATAACATGGCTCAGCTGCCCATGTGGTCTGAACCACTAAGACCCTGAGAGGCAGAGCATTGGAGCCTCATGCTGTGCCCCTTCTGGCCTCACCTGCCCTGGGGTTGCTGGGGCACTAGCTACAGCCTTCCAGCTGCTACGGAAACTAGCCACAAGATGGCCTGGCCACCCTTCACCTCTCAGTCAGGGATCCCAGCTTCTGTGAGATGTGTCTCCATGACAAAAAGACTGCAGAGCCCCTGGCAACAGAGGAGTGGTATGTTAAGGTAGCAAGCCTCTAGCCCACCTTGAGGTTCCCTCCTGTGACCCCTACCATCGTGCCTTTAAGCCTGTCCTCAGTGAGGAGAAAGAGAAAGCTAGGCTTCCTTCTGCGGTGGTGCTTGGGGGATAAGGAAGGCCGTCTTCTGCCATCTGGGCAGTCTGGGGCCATGAAAGGTGAGAGCCTCTGAGTTTGTGTGACCTCTCCCTCCTGGCTCTCCCTCAGAGTTCTCATTCTGGGGCAGGGAGAGCCCTTTCAGGCCCAGAGCCATCTTTTCAATCAAGCTTGGTTCTGTCTCCCCATCATCAGGTTCCCCCCACCAGCCTGCCCCTCCTCTGTCCTCTGAGCTGCCTGGGGCTGGCCAGGCTGTGTGTCACTGTGAGCCACAGAGGTCCACAGGAGGAGCAGCTTCATGAGTAGGGGCACCCTCTCCGCCCTCCCTTGCCACAGCCCTGAGGACACTGCTTGACTCCAGGAGCACCTCCCACCAGGCCTTCCTCTGCCCCGGCTGGGAGGGCAGCCCCAGTCTGAGGAAATTAGTAGGTTCCCAGAGCTCAGCTCAGTCTTCACACAAATATGGACACATGCTGTGTGCAGGGCTGGGACTCAGCTTCTGACCAGAGCCCCGAGGGGTGTTTGGAGTGTTTGGATGGCCTTGGCGTACCTCCACCCGTGTCAGCCTCCTCAATTAGCAATGAATCCAAGCCAACACCTGCTACAGGAGACAGCCTGCGCTAACCCCACAAAATCTCCATAAGCCATTGGCCTCGGTGGGAGAGAGGAAAGAGCCGGGAGTCAGAGTCCTAGGATCTCCTTCCATTCTGTGACTTTCTGAGTGTCCTGTGTAAAGTTGCAAACCTCTGGCAGTCTTTCCTCATTTGGAATAACAGTAGTCATCATTCATCACAAACTTATTAGACTCAATTTTTATACATTGAGGGAGTGATAAATATATAACAAGCATGGAGCGCTGGCTGACCAATCAGAGCAGATTAACATACAAAATGACCTGTGTACTTTTGCCAGGGTGGCCCAGATGAATGTCAGCTCAACACAGGTCTCATTTAAATCACACACAACCACAAAGTATAAACATAATTATTATCTTATTATGATTATTCTCTTGACAAATTCAAAAACTGGGACTCAGAGAGGTTAAGTACCTTGCCCAAGGTTACACAGCTAGAAAGGGAACCAGGAAAGGGGAGTGTGTGGGAAGAGTGCCCCTTGGAAAGGATCACCACCTTCACTGACTGACAGCTGTGCAAGCACAGCGCTGTCGTGGGTGGGAGACTGGGCAGCAATGCCGTAACCCCATTCCCCCAAGGTCAGGGTCTTTGTCTTAGTACATGGTCAGAGCCCAGATTTTTAGAGGCCACCCAAATGCAACACCAGCCCCTTCTTGGGACCACCCTCACACAGCTCAAAGTCTGGACAGGCTTCACGAGCAAGATGAGCTTGGGGCCTAGACAGGGCATGTCTGACTGTCCAGAGTAGCCAGGGCCCAGTCTGCTTCCAGCATGGTCACTGCCCGCCCCAGGCTAACCAGTCCAAGGGAACACTTGGGATCCCGTAGGTCAGCCTCAGGGCCCTGGACAGAAGAAAGAGAAGCTACTCGTAGCTCTCACACAACTCCCCATCAGAGCCTGGCATCCTGGGGACAGACAGACACATCATATCTTCCGGCATTTGTCCTTAGATAGTTACCTGTCATGTCTCACCTGTACAATCACACGTGAGAACGTGCTGTGTCTCAGGGACGGAGTCCCTCAGGGAACAAGCACTGCTGCAGAGAGGGCTTCTCTACTCAGTACCTGTTAGGAAGTCTCTGAGAGAAACTCTGGCATCAGGCAGTGTGTTGTGTGACAGGCCCTCTCTGTATCTTTTGAGATATTGGGAACAGGAGGCAATGCTCAGCAGACCTGGCTACTCAAACCTGGGCCTCCGTGAGGTAAGAGGCATAGAAAGGCCAGCGCACAGCAGTGAGACAGCACGCTGCCGGGAGCCGGGCAGGCCCGGAGGCTCTGCTTGTGTGCAGAGGAGAGCGCTGAACTGTGCGTCCGGAAACCGAAGCCTGGTTCTCTCCCTCCCATTACTTCACAGTTCAATTTGGTTCACTCATCTCCAGTCCATAGTGATTGCTCAGTAAATCATCTCATTTTTTTTTAAACCAGAGAATAAATATCTCCATCAATATGTAACTAAGTAGATATTTAACAGATGCCTATAAAATGGATTTAATACATTTTCAAACACTGAAGTCAGAAGGAGGGGCCGTGTTGGAAGAAAAGACAGAGCCTGAACCCAGCTTCCCCTGCTCTGCCGAATGCACGCCGGCCTAGCTGTCCTCCGTGGGGGTACGGCAGAGTGAGAAGATAAGGAGTCGCCGAGAAAAGACATGTAGTTATGTCCAAACCTAACACATTAAAATGTAGGTGGAATTTATAACATAAAGAAATAAAAACCATTTGATAAATTGTGAATGACTCCCACTCTTTTCCAACCCCATGCCCTCCTGCACCCTTCCTGGTTGCTGCTTCAATTGCCATATGAATTTATTGCACCTGCCAAGTGCAGGCAGCTGAGATGGAAGTGTTAATTTATTGGACCAGACATGTGTCGACACAGCTCTGATAAAGTGCTCCTACGTGCCACTCCAAAACCCACTGTCTGGAAACCACGCGCCCCACCACTGTGAAGCTGCTGTGTTTGAGGTCTCATAGCTGCTTCTGGCTGGGTCTGGCCCCCACCCTGCCATCTGTCTCAAGTCCACTGCCCCTTCACAAACTTCTTATGAGCCACATGGGTCCCCGAAGCCACCTCGATGACTTCGTTCACAGTGTTCCTTCCGCCTGAAAGGCCCTCTGTTGCCATGTAGGCCACCAGGACCCTACCTGTCCTTGAAGACCCAGATCCCCTGCTGGCCCCTCTGTGTAGCCTTGCCCTGCTCCCCTGAGCTGGAGATGAGTTCTCAGTCCTCCCTCCAAGGCTCTTCCCACATTCCATGTGCTCTGTCAGCACCTGAGTGCAGTTGACCTTTGATAATGTGGGTTTGAACTGTGCAAGTACACTTACACGTGGATTTTTCCAGTAAAGACTGCAATTGTATTTTCTCTTTGTTATGATTTTCTTAAAAAATATATTTTCTCTAGTTTAATTTATTATGAAAATAAAATATATAATACGTCTAATACAAAATAGGTGTTAATCGACTATTTATATTCTCAGTAAGGCTTCCAGTCAACAGGAGGTTATTAGTAGTTAAATTTTGAGGGAGTCAAAAGTCATATGTGGGTTTTCAACTGCATTCTTCAAGAGCCAACCCTATATGATGTCCTCTCCTGCTAGACCACAGACTCCTTAAAAGCTGAGCCTGCCTGATAAATATTTAAGTTGCCCCACAGACCCTGCACTCAGCGCGGTGCCTTGCGTAAGGGAGGTGCAATATGGTACGGTGCGAGGAGAATGGGGTTCGGGGTGAGGCACACCCAGGTTCAACTCCTAGTCTGTGGGACCTTGCTGCTTTGGGACCGGCTGTGGCACCAGTTGCTTAGCTGCCCTGGGCTGCGGCTTCCTCCTCTGTAAGATGGGATCACACTAGTCACCCGTGTGATGGGAATTCATTGGTTTACTGCGTCTACACGTGGCAGACACTCAAGTAGCCTCTTTCTTTTTATTCTCCTACCTCACTGGGCTCCCTCACTTTCAATGTTTCTTTTAAAAGGACTAAGACCTATCAGCACAACCTTCTGTTCCTTCATGATTCACTGCCGGGAATGGGAGTTTTGTGCAGACGATCAGAGTTGTGCACGTTACGGGGGAGACACCAGCTCCTGAATGTTGCTTTGACTGGATTGTGATCGCCTGTGCTGGTGGCAACATGCGTATAGATGACTGAAGGTAGGGGACTTTACTCTAAGGAGGTTTGGATATTAACCTAGTTCAGCTCAAGGCCTATGCAGGGAAGTGGGCTTCCCACTGTGGTCTCAGAGGAAAGCCAGTGTGCTTTGTGATGTTAATAGCTGTTCTGAGATAACAAAAAACAAAAGGATTCTGTGGTCCAAGGAGTGTCAGACACTGAGGGGGAGGTCTAGAATAAAAATGCCCTCTTTGGTTCTTTGTGGTGTTGGGGGAAAGGGGACCTTCCAAGTGCCCTGGGTCTCACTCACCCTCATGACATGCCTCTCCCTCTGTCCCAGTCTTTCTCTGGGCTTTGGCACCTCAAGGCAGGGGCCACTGCTTCTTCACCTGTGGCTCCCCAGGGCCCAGCACAGTTCCTGGGTCATGGTAAACAATCCAGGTTTGTTGAAATTATGAATACATGTGCACCCGAGGGCTGGGCACCTGGCTGGACCGGCAGTGTGTTTGATATCGGCCAGGCACGTGGAATGCATTTCCACTGGCCATGGAGTGCTGGGCCCAGGAGTCAGAGAGGGCAGCAGTGGGATAAGGTGACATGGAGGTGGGTGTCTGCCCTTGAGCAGACTCTGACCTCTCACCGAGTGTGACCAGCCCTTAGCCAGAGGGGTGAGTGACTTCCAACCAGAGGTAGGCAGATGTCTATGGGGGACCCTGGCTTCCGTTGGGCAGAGGCGCTGGGACCACTGGCTGTCTTTCTGCACAGAACTCATGCACATGGCCAGCTCTTTTCCCAGAGGAACCAGAACAGTGATCCTCCACGTCCAGTTAGGTTACCTGTGGGCTCCTGGAGGCAGTGTGGACAAAGACATGAGTATTCATCCCCAGCCGGCTCCTTCTCCAGTGCGTGTTTGACGTGGCACCTGCGTGGGCTGTTTATCCATTTCATACGTGTATACACCCCTGGGGCAGCGTGAGCATGGCTGTGGAACCGTGACCCTGGACATCCATTCTGGGGAGTATGCTGACTCTGACGGATGTTAGTTTTCTTTCTCGCTCTTATATGTTTTCTATTCCTGGCTGTTTTGCCTTTTAATCCTCCTTTTTACTTTTCAATTTTTCATTCAAGCAATTTTTATCTGTCTTTTACCTCTCATCCTCTTTCTTCCCTGGTGAGCACACTCACACCCTGTCTATTGATGCTCCCTGAGCCACATCAACACTCTCAATTCAAGTTTTCAAATTCAACTCTGGCTGCCATCCTGACTTCTCCGCCCTCGTGGGGCCCAGGCGGGCTCCCTGCTGTCCTCCAAGCTGCTGTCCTGAGCTGGGGTCATGAAAATGAAATATTCAACTTCTCTTCCAATTGGAAATGCTTTACACGATTTTCTCCAAGCCCACAGAAAATGAAACTTTAAAACAACAATAGTGGCAGGAACAACAAGTCACCACAAGATTAACAGCCAGTAACAGACTCTGGAGCCCAAGACCCTCCAGTGCGATCAGTCCTGTGGGCATCAGAGGGCAGCCATCACAGTGTGGGACCCAGCCCTGGGCATGAGGCTCACCGCCATGGTCCAGGCTGAGCATCTGCTCTCACTGTTGTACGGCGGCTTAGCTAACTATCTTCCATCCCTGCTGCGTCTCCCTGCAGCCCTCACACTCTCCTGATGCTCTTCTTTCTCTCCTCCAGGTATGGTCAGCCGCTGTTTCCCTGATGCTCTCCTGTACCCCATTCCCTGGCCCAGTACTTGCTGCCTTTCCCTGCAGCTTATTGATCTTCATTGTCCACGGTCAGCTCCTTCTTTTGCCCCTTTCTTGCCCCCTCCCTCTGTCTTCCCGAAGGAGCCCTGGTCTCAGGCTTACTTTGGTTCAGAGTTTCAGGGAAGCAGACACCTCCAAGTACATGGAGCCTGTTCCTTCTTGTCCCTCAGGTCATAGCGCACGTGCCTCCTACTCCTAGAGGCCATCTCTGTTCTCTCTTTGGATTTCTTTTGACAGCTTATCACTATAAAATATCATATTTTTTTCCTCATTCAGTGTCTCTCCCTTTCTGTCAAATGCAAGCTCTGTGAGAGCAGGAGTCTTTTCCTTCCTGTTCTCCTTTTCTCACTTTCCTTGTTCAGCACTACATTCCCAGGGCCTGGGACAGTGTCAGGCACATCGGAGAAGCTCCACTGGAAAGGAAGCGAGGAAAGGTCAGAAGGAAGGACGAGAGAAAAAAAGAGGGAAATAAGGAAGGAAGAAAGGAAAGAAGGGAAGAAGAGAGAGACGAAGGAGAGGAGGGAGGGAGAAAGGGATGATTTATACTATTTACAATATTAACCCACTGAATCCTCATAACAGTTTCATGGGCTAGCTCCTATTATCTCACTTTTCAGATGAAGAAACTGAGGCAAAGTGGTTAGGTAGCCTGACCAAGGTCAAACCACTAGTAAGTGGCAGCACCTGGACTCAAAACCAGGCAGTCTCACACCAGAAACTGGGCTCATAACCACCTTGCTCTGAGTCTCAAATAATACGCCCAAGGCCGGCGGCGCTGGGGGCTCCACTTGCTGGTCTAGGGCCCTTGTCCGTTAGGAGGAGGAGAGAAGTTCACTGTTACTCGGCGTCTACGGTGGGAGTCAGGCCACATGCAGGGTTTCATTCATTTCATCTTCATATTCATCACAACCCTCTGAAAAAGGTGTTAGCAGTGTCACCTTTCACAAACGAGAACCCTAAGGATCCGAGAGACTGAGGGGCTGGCCAGTCACACAACCAGTGGAAGCAGAGGCCAGACCCCGACCCAGGTCTCCTGGTTCCAAATCCAGGGTTTTCTTTGTTCCTCATGCTACTTGGCTGTTCATGCAAGATGCTCCCGTCATCATGAGTGAATGCATCTCCCTGTTTGTTCTACATACACATGGCATAAGTGTGTTTATAATTGCCTAAATATGGGCTACGGTTATTTCTATAAAATGTTGAGCATCGGGCCTCAGGCAAGGATATGACATGGTCCAATGGTAAAATCAGGTTCAGCTCATGCCATTCCATTGTAGGAGAATTATCCAGAACCTGGAGCCTTCCTTGAGTGGGACCTCCATGTAATCAACACTGCATTGTGTGCTGTGTTGGTTGGTCCTTTACAGAGGTTTCCCGGGATGAGCAGCATCAAAACACTGCAACCCTCCTACCCCACCCCATCATTTACCTTTACCTCAAAAACCGTAAAAGGCAGGGCTTTAGGTAGCTGTGACTGGTCAGTAGATCTTTGCATTGGCTGACTGTATAATCCTGTGGAGTGCTTTGAAAATATTCAAAGACCTGGGCCCCTCCCAGTCTTAATCAACCTCATCTCTGGGGATGGGGCTCAACACTTTTTTAAGGTTCCCCACGGGGCAAGCACTGATGGCCTCTGCCCAGCCATTCAGAGCCAGGAGCCCCAGATTCCTGTCTTCCACATCTTCTGGTGGCATATGACGTGGCTATGAGGGGGTCCAGGCAGATGAGAAGGGAGAGGTAATGAGGCTGTTAATCAGTGACACTAATCCATGCTAATGTATTGTCCCTTCCAGGTAGCAGCATGGTCTCATTCAGTTAAAAATCACATCTCCTTGAGAGGCCCTTGAGAAGTAAGCGATGGGAATGCTGAGAATGTCAGAGAACTGGCAGGAGAGTGTTGGGGGCAGGAGACTTTTCACTGTGCTACAATTCCCTCTGTTAGCGGCCACCACTTCAGCTTGTGACAAAGATTGGCACAGGAGTGGCAAGGATGTACTCCCAGGAAGACTTCCTTCGAGCCACGTATTTGACAAGCGCTGATCGAGCTCCCCCCACCACCCCCACATGCAAGGCACACCGGCAAGCCCTTCATTAACAGCAGTTGTGATGCTAAGGAAGAGAATAGGGCCCACACCTCCCCTTAGGAGATTTTGACTGCAGTCCAACTGCAGCCAAGCTGGAGAGAGGACAGCTGGTGCTTAGGCTGAGCTGGGACATAAGAGATACACCATAGCAGGTGCTGGGTCTGCCCCATGCAGGCGTCTCTCCCACCATCTTCATCTCCCACATGCTCTAGCCTGACCTATATACAACTTATTCAACCTTGCCCTGGGCACTGCCAAACTTTTTCTTATGGGCTCACTTAGCCATAGCCCTGCCCCTCTGTAAGACAGGATAATTCAGCTGGACATGATAACCAGTGTCAGGCAAAACAGTGTGTGAGTAACCATTTAGGAGGGAGGAGGGGTGGCAGTTAAGGAGAATCGTGAGTGTCAGGGGATTAAAGAGCTACAGAGCCCAAAGGGACATGGAACCACTCCCGCTAATTACCCACCTCTCCCTCCCTCAGCTTCCTGCTTCTCTGCCTCCACCTTGGGAAGAGGCTTTCCCCTTTAGGTGTACCCTGTAAGTGAGGAACAAAATCAACTTTTCATTTGCTCACTGTCTCTAAGCAGAGTTTCTGAACCGTGTGGATTCTGAAACGCTGGAGCATGAGTTGGAGATGGGCAGACACAATCTGTTCCACACTGACTCTCTGCTTGGTGTGCTGAACACAGCCAGGACTTAGGTAGGGACTGAGGCTAGACTCAAGCTCTGCTCCCCTGAGGCACCAACCTCTCTGAGGCCAGTTTCCCTGTCTGAAGAACACCTACCCAACCTCTGGTGGTTATTGGGAGGAAGAAATGAAGTGCTGTGTGTGAAGTTCTCGGTGCAGTCCTGCAGCCAGGGATGTCCTAGTGGAGCACTAAACTCCGCCCCTTCCTCTCCCCTGTGTGCAGGAAACACACTTATTTCCACCAGAACCTGTGAGTTACATTTAAATGGCACAATAGCCAAAGGTGTGCTGTATAGACACCTGTATCTTGTGACTAAAAAGACTACTTTATTTGCCTTTAAATAAGATTATCAGATTATTTTTCTCACATTCCCAGACCACAGGGTCAGAAATGTAAAACTTAGCAAAACACTCTAACAGGAAGCTTATAAATATTTTTATTTATTTATTTATTTATTTTTAAAGATTTTATTTATTTATTTTCAGATAGAGGAGAAGGGAGGGAGAAAGAACAATGTATGGTTGCCTCTCACATGGCCCTCACTGGGGACCTGGCCCGCAACCCAGGCATGTGCCCCAACTGGGAATCGAACCGGGACCCTCTGGTTCCCAGCCCGTGCTCAATCCACTGAGCTACACCAGCCGGGCCAGCTTATAAATATTTTTAAAACATGTTGTAATATTTTCTGTGTTAACTGGCCTTGCAACCATTTTTATGGAATAATCTGCTCAATTAACTCAATAGTTTGATAACTTTTGAAAACTTTGCTTCATAAATGAGAAAACATAAGAATAAAATAAGACTTACTTGGTTGATATCCTAAAGCAAATTAGAGACCACATCTGATTAGAATCTTCCACACTTGAAGTTTAATATTATTAATTAAATCTCTTAGTCACAGTTCTTTTCTTGAGGGACAAATGTGTTTTGTCAGAGGAAAAAGAGTCTTCTTGAGAGGAACTTTCAAGGGCTGAGAAGGAAAAAGTCAACATAACCCTATTAGAATAGTCCAGGAGTTTAATCTCATCTTGTTACAGGAAAATATTTTTTCTCCGTTGAATCTTATAACTCCTTTTTCTCTCTCCTAGCTTGTCTTTAATGGTCATTACTATTATTGTAATTCTCTATGCCTTGTTATGGCCGTACTAAGATACAGTGAACTTTACAAAGACATATCTTGTTCTGTTTTTTCATTTGGAAAACTTCATCAATAATTAGACTTTAATTTTTCGATTTTGCCATCTAGAAACAGAAATTTCCCAAAACAGGAATCAAATATAGCCCATTTAATTACCAAAAAGTAAACTAAATGATTCTTCCTTCATAAGATGCCTGAACACATTCATAATTGGCTAAAGTACCACAGAAACTCTTATTCAGTATAAAGAGGAGAGAAGAGGAGAAGGGGGAGGAAGGAGCCACAGTGTTCACAGAGCCATCGGAGTGGCAGGGATAAGGGGAGAGTGGGAGGAAACCCCACGATAGTGGCATTGCTTCTATAGACAAGTCTATGAACCAAAGGTGGGCGTTCGTCCTTTCTCATCAAAGGAATATCTGCTCTTTCTTCTTGGTGTCCCATTGGTACCTCCCCACCATCCTGAGGAAGATGCTCTCAATGAGCCTTCCTTCAAGTCATTTTCACAGCAGTTTTTACCCTTCAAGGAGTTAGGGGTATCCTGGATGCTTTGGGAGACTTGCTGAGGTATAATTAGGGGGACCAGAGTGTTTAGTTCACACTTGTATCCCCATGTAATTAGTAAAAGTGCCCTCTTTCACTGTCCAAAGTGCCCTCGTTGGAATGATAAATTACAGGCTCGCCTTGTGTATCACATAGTTGAGAATGAAAGAGTGTCAACATGTATGCTGATTCTGATAGCTTGGCAGTAGCTGCCTGGAGTGCTGTGTTGAAAAGGTTTCTACGGTCATGTGTGGCCCAGCAGGTAAAGCCGTGGGGATAGCCAGGCAGCATCTGCCCTCTGGGCAAGTACAGGGACTCGCTGGAGTGATGGAATGAACACTGGAGCAAGGCCAGGAGACCTGAGTTTAGACCTAACTCTGCTCCTACTTTTCAGTGCCCTCTTGGGTAGGATAAGTGATCAGATAGGAAAGAGTCCTATCTGATGTTGGACCAGGTTACTTCCAAGGTCTCTTTCAATTTCATGAATCCAGCTAGTCTTGTGTCGAGTGGAAATTGTGCTGGATGACATCTGACCCAACCCCTAAAATTATGTCATTCTATGACAGTTTTATGAGAAATTTCTCTCTGCCCCCAAAAGAAGCTACACTTGGGAGCTGATGCCAACTAGTATTTCCATAGCGCACTTTACAGTTTACAGGGCATTTTTATGCATGTACCCACAGTCACATGATGTAGCTTTATTTTTCACATCCTCACTGTATAAGTGAACAAGTTAAAGCTAAAAAGGTAAGGTAACGGCACTCTGGGCTCAGACCGCCTGAGTTCGAGCACTTGCCATAGCACTTCCGACCTGCAGGGTTTGGGTGAGCCTACGTCATCTTTGCGTGTTTTGATTTTCTCATCTGTAGGATCATGATGTTGTGAGGATTAAAGGAAATCATACATGCGGGACACTTGGGCTAGCGGTGGGCGGTTGGGTGGCAGTAACTGCAGCAGAGGTGTGGTGAGGGTAACCAGCAGGCAAATGGCATAACCAGGACTCTTCTCAGGTACTGTGGCCCTCAGGATCTGTATAGGACCCTCAAATTCGTTGTCCCCTGTCTACCTTTGGATTGATGTTCACAAGTTGGGGCAGAAAGTGTGAGAATAAGAAAAATGAAGGACATAGAGATATTTTACTCATGGATAGCACTGAGAGAATGTTAGCTGGGGAGCTCAAACTCTTCCTTCCTCAATTTCAGACCATTCCAGTAAAGGCAGGGAGTGCAGGGTGAGGATGCTATTTAGGCCATCATTGTACTTGTGGGCTCACAGTGGTCAGGTGATGGATCACGCTCACTCTGCCCCTCACTCCCCCATCTCGAGCAGGGCTATGCAAGAATCAGTGTTTCTTTAGTAACCCGTGTTCATTATGTGGTTCCACAATGGTCAGGAAATTTTCCCTCAGTCCATACCTAGCAGGGTCTGGTGTTTCTTAATGGCACAAGCTGACGTTCATGGCTGTGTTCTTCCATTTCCAGTGGGTCTGCACAAATTTTAAGCAATTTGCCAAAAATGTTTCAATTAGCTGAACTCCCATGTGACTTAGAGAATGCTGAATGTGCACAGCTACCCATCCCTTGGGTGGAGAAGGAAAAACCTGAGAGTAGTGAAGAAGAGAATGGAAGGAATAGGTAAGAAAAAGAAAATGTAGGCTAGAAAGACAGAGGGGACAGGGAGAATGAAGGAGAGCGGGAGATAGGACAGGGAGAAGAGCCAGAGAAGGCAAGGGAAGCATGGAGACCGAGCAGCCTGCACACAGGGACAGGAGATGGGAGGACAGCCTACTTTGACCCAGCATGAGATAGAAACTGTTCCTTCTTGGATGTTTGGTGTGTTGGCTGAAAGTGTGCCAGCTGAATGAACCAGGAGGCAGGGAGGAATGTGACACTTTATAGAAAGTGCAGGCCTGGAGCTTCCTGTGCTCTCATGGAAGTGGGGGTGGGTTCCCGTGCTGTGCTAAGAATGGAGACAAAGAGCCCTGGCCCACCTGAGCACCAGAGCCACGGTCCCTGGAGGGTTGGGTGTTCTCATGATTGGAAAGGCTCCATGTTTCATGGTAGCTTCTCTTCTTCCATAATAGGAGAAAGGGACCCCTGAATGGGAGGGGTGTTTCTGATACCTCTGCAAGGACAGAAAGAGGGCTTCGAGTGTTCCAAGGAAGAGCATGAGTTAACTGGGGTGCAGCCCCAGAGCATGCATGGAGTCCCATCTCTGCAGGAAGGCCAGGACCTGCAGGGTCCCTCTGCCTGCCTCTTCCAGTTGCATTGTGAAGCACCAGGGTCCATGCGGGGCACACCTCCTATGAGCACCTCCTGAGGGCACTTGCAGAAGATGGCGAGGGAAGCCTTTTATTGGAGTCTGGGCTGGCAGAGGCAATGGGCACAGAGGCCGCTGGAGGGCCAAGAAGTGTGGGGAGCATTGCTACATTCCAACTAGGCCAGGTCAGTGGTGTCATGGGACCCACGAGGAGGAGCAGGTAGAGCCAAGAGCACTGAATGTGGAGTCCTGGTCCCATTCCAGACAAGTCATTCCCTATATCTTACCCTTATTTTTCTAATCTGTAAAATGGGGGATTTGATTTCATGCTCACTAAGATCCCTTCCAGCAGGAATGCTTGATCCTTGTCAGTGGTGCCCGAGCCCTGGCATCTCAGGGAGCTCTAAGGGCTGCCTGCAGGGGACACTCAGGCCCTATCGGAAGACTATAGTTTCCTTGAACCCCAGAGAAAGCAGGGCCTATTGGACTGAGCTGGGCACTCTGCTCTAGGGGAAGGAGGAGAGTCCAAGGTAGGTTCATACAGCAGCCCTGCGGCTAAAGCAGGCTGCTGGCCATCCACCTCCCCAAGAGGGGCATGCTCCAAATTGTGTGCAGCCCAGAAACCTAAAGCACCAAAATCAGAAAATTGGGTAAATAAATTATAGTACACCTATCCGCTCTACTAGAATGCTATAAGGTTATTATTGAAAGTGATACTGGAAACAAAACTGAATAATGTATAAGATGTGTAAAACCCATTGTTAAACAAAAATAAGGTTAAGCAAAAAAAAAAGGTTATAAAACAATATGAACAGTATGATGACAATTTTGGAAAGACAAGAATATGTACAAAGAAAGGAAATAGGATATTGCTCGTTTTTATTTTCCTTTCTTTTTTTGCTTTAGAATTTTCTTAAATTTCTAAAATGATTTTGCTGTCTTTGGTCTTAGAAAATAAAGTGATCGAGACTACAAGAAAGACAGGGACTCAAGTACGGGGACTGCAGGGGACACTGATCTCAGGGCAGGCAGCACCTGAAGGGAGGGAGGTGGCAGAGCAAAACTCGTAGTGCTGACTTTGCTATGGGCTATTTGAGAAAAAGGAACCCTAGGACTAAACCAGCAGAGCCGGAAACCTTGACCTTTACCTTCCCAGTTTAGTCAGTTGTTAGCAGCCAGTCTTCAGAGCTATTTGGAATGCACCTACCTCTTTTGGAGCCCAGGCTTAATGCTGTCCTCATTTGCAATGCTAAGCTTTTATCTGTTATTCCCTGGAAGCTTTGTAGTTCACTTTAAAGACCTTCATGAAGTCTAAAAGGCAAAAGGAAGCCAAGATTATCTAATGCCAGTGCCTGGGACAAATGAAAGGTCACAGAAATGAGAAGGGAGAGTTTCTGGAGAGCTCTGAAGGTCCCAGGAGACTTGGAAAATCAAGTATAATTTGGCAAGACGGTTTTGTGTGCTTTGGTTCAGGTGTACCTCTCTGACTTCTCATGATACAGGTATAGGGGGAACAGAAGACCATCCCCCCAGTCTAGAAATTTATGGGGGGTCTGAGCAATGAGCTCGACCTCATGGCAAAGGAGGAGCATTCAGGACACAACTCAAAGCTGCATGGGAGGTGTGTTGCTGAAACTGACTTCCTGTGGTTATTTTCAGATACTTGTTGAATTTCCTAGTCTCATCAATCAATGAGTAATAAATATATTTCTCCTGCACAAGATATTGGGTTAAAAATGAGTTAAATATAAGACAAGCCTTTGCCCATGAAGCACTGTCTATCTAATTGAGAAAGCAAGATGTAAAAAACACATGTAAGGTTAACGTACTGTGTATAAGACATGCCACAAGGTGATGCGTATGAGTGTAAGGGCCAAGGGAGGGGCTCAGACATTGAGTGCTACAGTTCTGAGAAGGAGGCAGTTGACCTGAATTTTGAAGAATGGATAAAATCTGAGGAAAAAGGAAATAGATCTTTCAGGCCTCAGCCTAGAGGGGGATAATTTAGACAAATTCTTAGAGATAGGAAAGCCCAAGTTGTATTTAAGGGCAGTGGAGGGTATAGAAGGCACATGCAAATTGTGGTTGGAAAGGTGGTGTGATAGGTAGCTGGTGCTGCATAACAAAAAAACCTCAGTCCTTAGTGGCTTTCAAACAACAACCATTCCTGTAGCTCACATTTCTGCAGGTTGGTAATGTGGGTTGGGCCCAACTGGGTGGTTCTTCTGGACCCGGCAGGGTTCAGCTGCTCTGTTAGGCTTGCTCAAGTATCTGCAGTCAGATGCTGGGTTGCAGAAACTAGTTACTACATAATGGCCTTGGCTAGGTTCACTGGTATGACTGAGACCTCTTTCCACATGGCCTCTCATTCTGTAGCAGGCTTTCGTGGGTTTGTTCACGTGGTGGGAGAAAGGCCCCAGAGTGAGAGGAGAAGCTGCAAGGCCTTGAGATGTTGCACACTGTCGCTTCCACAGTATTCTGTTGGTTAAACAAGTGACAAAGTCAGCACAGATTCAAGAGACGAGAAAATAGACTCTGATTCTTGATCAGAAGAGCTGTGAAATATTGTGGACATTATTTGCCATTTTTCACCGATTGGTTAGCTACAGGCAAATCTTACAGGGCCTTGGGGGCCATAGCAAAGAACACCTTAGCAGGAAGGACACAGGAAGTATGCAGTGAGCTGGAGGATGGGAACGACCTAAGCGTCCCAATGCCCGCCTGCTGGCCTGTGCTGACCTGCAGTGAAGATTTTTCGGCTGCATTAGATGGAAAAAGAAACAGAGTGCAGTGTGTGCCTAGGAGCCATGGTGATGGCAAGGGGGGTTGCCAACTGCCCATTATTCTGGGGTTGTTTCTCTCTCCTTTTATGAAACGAAGGGATAATAAATGGTCATTGTTATTTTTAATATTTCTACTTGGCAGAATAAAAAGTTGGCAACTCTACTTCCATCCCTAACTTTTTTCTTTTTTTTTTTTGCTATTTTACTGAATCATGAAATTGCAACAAGAGCCTGGGAATTACTGGATAGACAATTAAGGAGAAGAATTTGCAGAAGGGAGAGCCCCACACCATCAGGAAGGCATCCCGAGGGGCGGCGGGTCATGGCTGGGCCTAGAATGACTAACATTTTGTGAGGCAGATTTTTAAAAGCAAGAGAATGTCTCCTTTGGAATGTTTCTAACATATTAGTGACGCCTTATCAGAGCAAACATTTAGCTCCATCACTTTAGGGATTTCAAGCTGAGAAACACTTTCATAGGAAAGACTACATCTTGTATTATTTGCTTGGAAATTGAAGATCTGTTTTAATTCTACCTGAATAGTGCTTTCATAAGAGTCACTTACACATTATTGGTTCAACACTGCCTACAGAAAAGAGCTCGAGTTCCTTCCGTGCCTCAGCAGCCCTCCCTGACCAGGCTCTGTTCCGTTCCCCGCTGCGAAGTCCTCCTTTAGCCAGGCAGTTGAATGTGTTCGGCTAGAACAAGCTTGTCTCTTGACCTGGGATCCTCCCCTATAGGTTGATGGCAGAGAGCAGGCCTAATGGCCCTTGGCTCCAGAGCCTCCCACCCTGGAAACACACCCACTGCTGACTCAATGTCCCAGCACAGTGACTGCCCTCAGAGGTCTCTGTATAAACCACATGCCACTCCTCTGTGGGCAGCTTCAGGCAGTGCTTCTGCCTCTCCCCACCTCCTCTGTCCTTCTTGTCAGGTGTGGCAGGTCTAGGTTGTTCCCTACAGAGCACCTGTGCTCCCAGGAAGCAGGGATGGGTTTGAGAATCTTGTAGCTGAAAGGAACTGTGGAGACCATTTTGACCTGTAGCTCCCAACTTGGGCTCTTCAGAACCCACAGGGCCTGTAAGGAATCCAGACTCCCAGGCCCCTCCCAGACTATCCTGATTCAGCACACTGGGATGGGGGCCAGGAGGCTATATTTTTAACCATTGTCCAGGACATTTCTAGGTAGCCATCAGAAAACTAAAATTTGGGATCCACCAATAAATTCCAACCTCTTTGTTTTCTGAATGTTGTGGATGAAAAAAATCAGACTCACAGAGCTGTGTGGCCTCCTGAGGTCACCCCACTTGATAATAGCAAAACTAAAGTAAGAACCCAAGGTTTCTGACTTCCAGGACGGTACTCTTACTGCCGCAGCTGACTCATTGTCTCCAGAGGGAGAAAAAGCAACAAGAACCCTATGGAACCCAGGGGTCCAGATGTGTTGGTGCATGCTGAGAGGCACAAACCACCAGCGTGGTGCCAGGCAGACCGTGGTCCCAGTCCTGCAACATGAAAATAATGATGGCACCCACCTGCCAGGACTGTTGGGAAATAACCTCTGGAAAGTATTGTGCCCAGGACCAGGCATGTGACAAAAGCTGGAGCCAAGAGTTTGCCCATTTGTGAGGTATTCAGGTCCAGTCACTTCGTTCACTTGCCATGAAAGGGTGGGCAGAACCCCACCAGCAGGCAGAGTGCAGCTTCATTGCACGGCTTGCTGTGTAGTGAGCACTTCCCAACGGGGCTCACGGAATGTCCGGGTGAAGGCAGGACCCTGGGCCCTGTGGCCTCTGATGTCTGGATCCTGAGATTTCCATCCCCCTTCTCACCTACTACAAAATCCATCTTCACATGGGAGAGATAGCTCACCTCACTCACCCCTGCTGGTCCCCAAGGGAACGACCATGAATCACTGTTACCACACTCCCTTTTTAGGGCATGTCCCCAGTTTTTATTGCTCTCTGTTTTATATCATTATAATTGAACCGATCAGCAAGGAGAACAGGCCCCTTTTTACAAGGGAAAGAAGACAGCCACAGAAAGCGAAAATTATGACTGTTTGCAGCGTGCAAGAAACACTTATTAAATTAGATCTGCCTTCTGTGTAGGCGTCAGCCAGTTTCCAAGAAGAGCTCGACTGTGAGGAGCCAAGCCTGACTTGGAGGACAGGCAGCTGAGCCCCTTTAGGTGACCTGTGGTCAACAGAGGGGCTAGGAGTGGTCATCAGGGATAAACTCACTGACTTCCCAGAGCAGGAAGTGGACCACGGGCTTCTGTAGAGCAGAGACCATATCTTCACATCTTTGCATGGCAGGTGCCCTGGTACTCACCACAGCGCCAGGTGCCATCAATGCCTGGAGAATGAAAGTAGTTTAATCACCCTTCTCATGGCCAACCTGGAGACCTGCTCTAGCAACTCGGGGGAAGGGGTTTGGTTTCTCCTGCGCTAGGAGTCTGTGGCTCTCCTTCCACGCACAACACCGTGCTGTCAGTGCGCTGGGCAGTGGTGGCTGAGGCTAACAGGGAGTCAGAGTGAGGCCAAGCGTGAGTGAGCATGGGCAGAGGGCTGGAGGCCCCACTCTGGGTCTCTTCACAGCCTTCGCCTTTGACCTTGGAGAAGCCATTTTTTTAAATTTAAAAATTCAATTAAAGTTACATTCAATATTGTATTACTTTCAGGTGTATAGCATACTGGTTACACATTTATATTACTTACAAAGTGATCCCCTAAAACGTCTGGTACCCCCTGACACCATACATAGTTATTATAATATTATTGACTATATTCCCTGTGTTATACTTTACATCTTTGTGACTATTTTGAACTGCCAATTTGTACTTCTTAATCCCTTCACCCTTTTCACCCAGATCCCAACTCCCCTCCCATCTGGCTGCCATGTTTGTTCCCTGTATCTATGAGGTTGTTTCTGTTTTGTTTATTTCGTTCTTTAGATCCCATATATAAGTAAAATCATATGGCATTTGTCTTTCTCTGACTTATTTCACTTAGCATAATACTCTCTAGGTCCATCCATGTTGTCACAAATGACAAGATTTCACTTTTTTCTGGTTGAGTAATATTCCATATATACCACATCTTTATCTATTTGTCTATCAATAGACACTTAGGTTGCTTTCATATCTTGGCTATTATAAATAATTCTGGAATGAACATATGGATGCACATGTCTTTTCAAATTAGTGTTTTGGTTTCTTTGGATAAATACACAGAATTGGAATTGCTGGGTCCTTATTTGTCTCTTATTAATAGCCTTTGCTTTAAAGTCTATTTTGTCTCATATAAGTATTACTACCCCAGCTTTTTAAAAATTTTAACTTACAGGAAATATCTCTTCCATCCCTTCACTCTCAGTCTGTGTGTGTCTTTCTATCTGAAGTGAGTCTCCTGTAGAAAACATATGTGTGGGTCCTGTTTTCTTACCCATTCAGCTACTGTATGTCTTTTGATTGGAACATTTGTTCCATTTACACTTAAAGTAATTATTGATAGGTATGTAGTTATTATAATTTTATTATTCATTTTTTGATCTTTTTCTTCTTCTCTTCTTTTTCTTCTTAAAGAAGTCCCTTTAATTTTTTCTCATAAACTGGTTTGGTGGTGATGAATTCCTTTAACTTTTTCTCATCTGGGAAGTTCTTTATCTGTCCTTCAATTCTAAATGATAGCTTCACTGGGTGGAGTAATCTTGGTTGTAGATCCTAGCTTCACATCACTTTGAATATTTCTTGCCAGTCCCTTCTGGCCTGAAATGTTTCTGTTGAGAAATCAGCTGACAGTCTCATGGGAGCTCTTATGAGGGTACACAACTAACTGCTTTTCTCTTGCTGCTTTTAAGATTCTCTCTTTGTTTTTAAAATTTTGCATTTTAATTATGATGTGTCTTGCTGTGGGCCTCTTTGGGTTCATCTTGTTTGGTACTCTCTGCTCTTCCTGGACTTATATGTCTATTTCCTTTGCCAGGTTAGGGAAGCTTTCAATCATTATTTCTTCAAATAGGTTTTCAACCCCTTGTTCTCCCTCTTCTCTTTCTGGTACCCCTATAATGCTAATGTTGGTATGCTTGATGTTGTCCCAGAGGCCCCTTAAACTATCCTCATTTTTTAAAATTCTCTGTTCTTTTTGTTGTTCTGATTGGGTATTTGCTGCTACCACCTCTTCCAAATTTCTTATTTGATCTTATGCTTAATCTAATCTGCTATTGATTCCTTTTAGTGTATTCTTCATTTCTGACTGGTTCTTTTCTATAATATCTATCTCCATTTTTATGTTTTCTATCTCTTTGTTGAAGTTCTCACTAAATTCCTTGAGAGCATTTTTATAATCAGTGTTTTGAACTCTGTATCTAGTAGATTGGTTATCTCCATTTTGTTTAGTTCTTTTTTCTGGAGTTTTGTCCTATTCCTTCTTTTGGGACAAGTCTCTTTGTTTCCTCATTTTGGCTGTCTCCCTGTGTTTGTTTATATGTATTAGGTAGATCTTCTATTTATCCCAGTCTTGGCAGGGAGGCATTAGGTAGTAGGTGTCCTGAGCTGGGTGCTCCAGGTGTGTCCTTTGTTTGGGATGTGTGCACTGTCCTGTTTTAGTTGAGCCTCGATTGCTGTTGGCACATCAGTGGGTGGAACTGATACTAGAGCTGACTGGCTTTAGTTGTGTGGGAGCTGACCCCATAGAGTGGGGTTTGCTGTAGCAGGCTCTGGTGCTGCATGCTTCAGTCTTGACTGAGAAATCAGTACTCCTCACTGCTTGTTTCATATTTAGATATTTTTTCTTTTTTGCTTATTTTTATAGTAATGATAACTCATATTTGTATAGTACTTTTACAGTTACAAAATATCTTAATAAATATTATTTGTTTCTTATTTCAAATTCATGACATTGCTATGAGGTAGGTTTTGTCATCCCATTTTACAGAGAAAACTGAGGCTTAGAAAGGAAAAGCGATGTGCCCAGGAACCATGGTAACAAGCAGTAGATCAAGTCCTTATAGTTTCCTGTTCAGTATTCTACCGTTGTTTCAGGTGTGCGGCTACATGGTGAAGCCTAGGGCCTGACCTTCAGAAAGGCGGGAAGTGTGACGTGCTCACACTGATTCCGCCAAGAGAAGTGCTATGGAAGTTCAGATAGTGGAGTAAGCACATGCTCTGGATGGTAGATTAGAAAAGGCATAGAAGCAACATGCTTTAAAAAAAATGGAGTGTTACCCTGGTGAAGTTGCTCAGTTGGTTGGAGCATTGTCCTATATATCAAAAGGTCAGTTTCAAGTCCCATCAGGGCACATAGCTGGGTTGTGGGTTCGATCTGTGGTTGGAGTACATATGGGAGGCAACTGATCAATGTTTCTCTCTTACATCGATCTCTCTCTCTTTCTCTCTTTCTCTCAAATTAATAAAAACATATCCTCGGGGGGGATTAAAAAATAGAATGTTGTAAATGAGCATTATTACCATATCATTTATGTGAGGCAGCGTTGTGGCTTTGGCAAGTCATTCCTTTCTTTGTGCCTTACTGTCCTCATAGAGAAAACTATGACATTGGCCCCAAGGAGCTTTCAGATTCTCTCCACTCAGATGCTTTGTGCCCAGATGCTTCTACACACCACATAGCCTGGTGGTCCTCCCAGCCTTTTGAACAAACCACAAGGACAAAACCAGAGCATCAAGAAGGCAAACAAAGCCAAGACAGAGGCTAGGTGAGGGAAGTGTTCTCTTTGAGGCAGGAGCCCGGGGCCCCTTGGACAGACAGTGTCCTGGTCCCCCAGCAGCCAGCACTGGAGGAGCCAGCTGCCCAAACAAGGCTCCTTTCGGTTGAAGTTGATGTGCACACTAATGCCTCCTGAACCACATAGGAAGTGTGGTCAGGCTGCCACTGGTGAGAATTTCATTTCCTTACCTGCTGGTTTTTAAGGAGCCTGGATCTATGGTGCCACTTGCCTGTCTCAGCTCCAGAGGCAGGCTGAGGAGCTGAGGCAAAAGGGAATCCAGCCTAGTGGATCCATGGGGCAGAGATGGCCTTCTTAGATCAATGCTCTTTTGGGGCCGCAAGACCAGGAGCAGTCACAGGCCTGGCAACCCTCAGTGGGTGGGGAGGAGAGGGGCCAGCCATGACAGCAGAAGCACTGCACTGCTCTACATTCATGCCTATCTGATGAGTAAATGTTCCTTCCCTCCACTCATCCATTTATTCGCCCATTCATTCACTCACTCACTTCCTTTACTTTCCTCTCACTCACGAATGGCATCAAAGATAGCTGCTCATCAAAGGGACCTTGGAGGAGATGTGGTGTAACTCTCCAACTGAGGCTTGAATTCATAATTCACACCCACAGGTGACCTACGCCTGTGTCTGGGCACATAACCCTAAAGGCAACCCTTGCTGCTGTGGCAGAGCTCCAACCCTTGAGAGTTCCTCCTCTGAGGCAAAATTGGCCTCCTTCTCAGTTCCACTGATGGGTCCTGCTTCCTTCTCCTACCTTTTGGAGCAACATGGAGTCGATCTGATCCTTTCAAGGGAGAGTCCCTGAGCCCAGCGTTTCCCCAAGTGTGGACTGAATGTGAACTTGGGGGAGCAGGCGGTCTCCTTTTATCATGACAAGCAATTATAGCAATACTTATGATTAAAAATTATTTCTAAATGTTTATGTAAGAGAAGTTAGTTGACTTAAAGAAAAGTATCAAGTAAGCACACACTACACATACATGGACGTGGCAAAAATGATGATGGTCTTGAGAAATGCTATCCTGGGCCAACACCCCCTTCATGGATTTCATGTAACCTTCACAGCTTCATCTATACAGATTGTTTGGCAAAGCCACACCTTCACCTCTGACCTGCTCATCATCTCTAAACACCTGTCACATTTCCACTCAGATGTTGTTGCTTCTCTTTGTTATATCTTTGTTATATCTCAGAGACCATGAAATTTGAACCATGGGGGGTTAGGGAGGGCAACATTTCTTTTTTTTTTTTAATGATTTTATTTATTTATTTTTAGAGAGAGGGGAAGGGAAAGAGGAGAAAGAGAGGGAGAGAAACATCAATGTGTGGTTGCCTCTTGCGCACCCCTTACTGGAGACCTGGCCCACAACCAAGGCATGTGCCGTGACTGGGAATCAAACCAGCAACCCTTTGGTTCGCAGCCCACGCTCAATCCACTGAGCCACACCACCCAGGGCTACATTTCTTAAATATTTTCTGTTTAACATGTTAGCATATACTTTTCCCTCAGTGTGTATGGAGTCTTGATAGGAAAATATTATCTCCATTTTATAGCTAAGGAAATGGAGGCATATGAAATTTAAATACCTTGGCTGAGATGCAGTAGTTGTAGAAGATCTAAAATTTAGAACAGATTTGCCAGTGCCATGGAATTCCTGCTACACTGGGCTGTCTTCTAGCTGGATGCGGGAGGAGGAGAGGAGATGATCTGGCCAAACTTGACAGTTGGCAGATAAAGAAACGGCAGTTCAGAGAGTGTGTCTGGCCTGCGCAAGCCACCGCACTGGTGCTGGTGAGCTCCCGCCTTGTTGCAAATGACACCTTCATTTCTCTAGCCATTCTGAATGAAGTCTTGACGTCATGTCTGATGGTTCCCTCTCTGCCTACCTCCAGTCCCAGCATTTTCTGAGTCTGTCTTTGCCTTTTCTCTCCTTCTACTCTGTCCCTCCCTAGCTCGAACAGCCATCACCTATTCCCAGACTACTGCAGAGTCTCCCAAATCGAACCTAATCCATCTGTGGGCTTTTTCCACATTTGTCTTTATCTTAGCTTAGCACATATCACCACTTGATCACAAATCATCATCAACCCAAATCACCATAGACCTTAAATCTTGGGACCACTCCCTTGTATGAATTACAAACTCTGTCTTGTCACTGCTTTAATTTAAGCCATCCTGTCTACCCAGATTTACCTCCCACAATGTAAACTTCCTAGCAAAAATTGCCTGCTTCTTGGGTCTCCATGAGAATTTGTGTTTCCCGTATGGAAATCACCTCATTGTACCCAGGCTTAGCCCACAGTCTCCCCTCACCCTCAAGCCCAGCCCACGCCACCTATCCTGACCTCCAGCCCCTAATAGTCTGCCTTTTCTCCAAATTCTTAAATTGCTTATTATCCACAGTACTCTTTTGGCAAGTAGCAAATGTGACCCTGTGTCCTAATTCCTCTCCACCAGGCACACCCTTCCGGCTTCCTTGCCCAACTGCGAACACTTAGAGGGCAGAGGTGGCATCTTATGTCCTTTGTAATCACAGTCCTCGGTCTCAGAGGCCTTCAGGGTGGGTCCCTCTGTACATGGTCTCCATGATGTTGATACTACGTGGCCTGGTGGTGCTCCTGTGGGGAAAGAGGGGGAAGGTTGCTGAGGAAGAAGGCCAACCAGCTGACCTACAGGCTGTCTAGGGAGCTGATAGAGGAAGAAGATGTGAAAGCCCATTGTAAACCATGAAGTGTGTCATTGAGAGAGTCTGAGACCGGGATGTCAGCCTTGACAGCCTCTAAGTGTCCTTCCAACTGTGTGCTGGAGGGTTCTGGGAGCCTCCAGTCCAGGGCACTGTGGGTCAGAATGTCATAGCTCCTGCCCTTGGGGTGCTGATGGGTAAGAGGGATCTGGGACACTCGCCGCAATGAGAGAACTTACAAAACATGCCATAATATTGTGTGTAAAAATCCAAATGAATGGCACAGACAAACTGGCCATATGACTGTAGGACCCACAGAAAAGGAGATTGAGAGCTCTAGAAAAGTCAAGGTAACTCCCTAACAGGTGGAGGAATCCTGGTCCTGGAGGAAATGAGCCACAAAAGCCAGCATGGAACTAAGGAGGGAGAGAGGTAACATCATAACTTGAGTGGTATCAGGAGAAGACAAGTACACAGGTGGGAAGGGAAAGATTCAAGCAGAGAAGTTGAGGCCTGACGCAGAGTCCCTGTAAGTTCCCGAGGAGGGAAGTAGCATGATGAAAGTGAGATTCTGTAAAGTTCTGTGCTCAGACATTCCTTCATCCGTTGAGGGGAAGAAAAAACCCACCCTAGGAAGAGAAATACCAGGGCTGCATGTGTGTCCTTTATCTCCAGGCTTCTGCCACTGGGATATTGGAGGAGCTCCTCCCTGCCTCCCACTGAGCACAGCCTACATGGCTGCCCTCTGATTGGGATTTGGGGCAATCTCCCTAGATCTAGCCTGAGACAGTAATCTGAAATGAGCATCTCATGCACAGGCTGAGAGCTAACCAGGAGACAGAGGAGCATTTGTCTTACAGTGTTTACAAGCTCCTGCCTTTCCCAGATGATGAGACTAAGCTTAGTTATAATGTGCCCATATGGCTGATAAGGCCTGGGAGCGCTGAGCAGGAGTGGGATAAAGAGGCGGGAGGGGGAGTGGTGTGTAGATATAGCAAACAGAGCCTATTGATAAGGATGCTTTTAGATGCAAGCATGAGAAAACTCACCTTGAAATGGATACTACAATAAGAAGACTTTACCTCACATAAAATAAGCCCCAAATTAGGATGGCACCAAATCTGGTTGAGGTAATTCATTGGTTGAGTTAATTCAGCAACTTTAACCAGAATGCCCGTTATTTTCACCCTTTCTTTCTGCCATCCTCAGCATGTTTCTCTCATCTTCAACTAGTAGTCCTCATGGTCCCCAGATGGCTGTCATGGGTCCAGGCTTCATTTATAGACATGAGCATGTCCAGCAAAAGGAAAGATGATAGTGCCAGGGTTGGGGCCCATGCTTGGTAATGGTGATCATGGTGGTGGTGGTGACACTGGTGGGAGTAGAGATGGCAGTGGTGATGGTGACAGTGGTGACAGTGGTCGTGGTGGTTTTGTGATGAGGCAAAGAAAGCAGGAGTGAGAGGAGAAGAAATATGTCTGCCCTTTCTGTGTCACAAAGTGATCATGAGACTCAACATTCGAAGGAATGGGAAGTGCCTCGCGAACTGTAAAGTACTTCCCAATGAGTTATCACTGTGCTGATTACCTCCTGGTTAGTAAACTAAAATCCTGAAAGCACTGACTATTGCCCTTCACCTTGTCCACCATAGCTAAAATAAGTCACTTCAGGAGGCAAAGGACTGGCAGGTTCCCAGAGACACAGGGAAATGCTCACGGCTTTGGGGCTGGAGGTGCTTTAAGCCAGAATAGAACCTATTACTGCAGATCTGAGGACTAAGGAGGGAGGTGGGGCAAGGATGTTCCTGATACAGGGAACCCAGCAAACAGTCTACAGAGGCATTATGTGTTTGTTTTGTCTTTCTTTGATAATAGATGTGAGGCCTCAATTCTCTGGTTTTTGTTGAAGTCAAGAGGATCAAAAGAGACACAGAAGTGAGTTGTGCCATCAGCTTAGAGGCCAGGAGAGCTGAAGGGGCCAGGGCAGGAGAGGAGATGGGGAGAGGCAGCAGGGGGCCAAGGAAGCAGGCAGAGCCAGGACTTCTGGGGAGGACACTCAAAGTCAACTGCAGCTGGGACATTCACTCTCTACAGACGTGGGCAGAACACCTACTGTGTGCAGGTGCTAGGATTACAGTACTGCCAGCAGCTCCATTTGAGTGATGGCTATGTGATTTCTAATTCTCAAATCTACCCTTCAATCTGTATAACTCTCCTTTATTTTCCTCTGGTGAAGAAACCAGAGTTTGGGAGGTTATGTAGCTTGTTATAGGGAAATAATTTGATTCCAGGTGTGTCTGACTCCAAAGTCCTTTTCCTCTAGCATTTTGCCTTTCATTTAAAGACACCTCTTAACTGAAGGTGACAAAGACAGTTGCTCCTGCCCTGCAGGGCCTCTGCCCCTGCAGGAGAGACGCACCCAGAAATCACATTGTAATAACGGCTCTCACTGTGCTCTGAAGAGAGGGCACCACAGTTGGGAGGCAGTACTAACTAATCCGCTCCTTCAGGGGCAGGGAGGCTCGGGTGAGTAATAAGACGATGATGAGGGAGCTGTTCAGGAGCCCGAGGAGAAAGGGGCAGGACTTGGCAGGCATGAAGAGGAGAGCTGCACATAATAACCTGTCTGGTTTGGGTGTGGTGAGTGAAAATTTTGGTGTGGCTGGAGTTCAGGGTGAGGCCAGAGGGACCAGTGGGGTCAGCCTGTGACAGAGCTGGGAGCCAGGCACAGGAGGCTGGATTCCATTTCAACGCAGAGGGGAGCTGTAAAGATTTTTAAGTTGTAAAACAGACTAGAAATCAATGTGACCAGTTAGGAAGCTGCTTTAATATCCAAACAACGAGTTTGGAAATTAAACTGGGGCCTGGATGGAGACAGACAGTGGGGAGGACAGAAGAGACAGGGTCCGTCTCCCTGGGTCAGGTGTTAGTCATTAGTCAACTCCTCAAAAGAAGGTGGGCTCTTAGGAGACAGTTTGAGGCCACCGCTGCACCCTCCCTCCATTTGGGAAATGGCACACTGGGCCACAGGTCACTAAGCAAATGCCTCATTGTCCTCAGGAATACTTCAGCCCTGATGGGTAGTATCTGTCACCCTGTCCACTCCATTACCCCCAAAGAAAAAGTAATATCCCTGAGCCAGAGCAAACTCCTTGGAGAGGGAGGGGCTGGCCATACTCTGACAGTAGAGCTTCCCAGTGACAGGATGGCAGCCTCAGAAGGAAGTGACCTCCTGAGGTGGAGGGAGCTCCCACAGTGTCCTGGAAGCTGGCCTGTGCAACACCTGGGCTTCTTTTGAACTCCAAAAGAGCGATGCAGGCAGCGCGTGACAGAGGCTGATTGTTCCCTCTGTACCATTCATATGCTGGATGCCAGACACAGAACCCCAGCAGGCCAGTCTTCCCTGTGGGGGTTTGCAGTTGGGAAATGCAGCCCAGGAAGGGGCTTGCCCCATGGATGGATGTACATGCTGTCTCAAGGACAGGAGCAGTGAATGGCCCGGAAGGAGTGGGCAGCCAGTACCCAGACTGCTGAGGCAGCACGCTCGGCGCACTTTGGATCTGAAGCCTGTGTCGAGGTCCTGGGGCAGCTGAGGCTAGACCAGTCTCCAGAGAAGTAGACATGAACGTGAGAAATTAATAAGTGAGTAAGCCACTTCAAGTTAGCATCATTGGCAAGCCCAAAGAAAACAGAGCCATTGGAGGAGAGTTTTTGGTTTTCTTAAACTGAGCTGCTGTAAGACACTGGCATACTTTTCAGCTCACCTCAATTGCTACTTGCCCTTGATAAGTAGGTCAAATGTTCTTTTCAAGACTACTTTACTCTTAGGCTATTAAACAGTTTGTTCTATCCCTTCTTCCTTTATCAGAAGTCTTGAGTCTTAAGGCCACAGCATCTGAACACCAGGCACCTTCTAAATAGGCTTCCATACAAGGCCCTTGGGAAGGGCCTGCCCTCGGAAGATTGTGAAATCGAAGCAGCTGTCTTCAGTGGCCTCCCACCTCCCTGACCAGCCTCCTTCTCCCCAGTCCAGGCGCCCAGACGTCCAGGCAGGATCTCATAACAAAAAGCTATGCTGTCAACATTCTGGGAATTAGCCCCTTTTAAGGTGGTTCTTGATACAAGTTTAAATATAACCTCAGCTACTTTAGGTAGAGACCTCTGAAAGTTAGAAAATCGTTAAGATTCAAAGGAATGGATATTTTGTTCATTGTGGCAAATAACATAAAACACGCCATTCTAACCATTTTTAAGTGTACACTCAAGTGACATTAATTATACTCACAATGTTGTGCAATATCACCACTATTTCCAAAGTTTTTTATTCGTCGAAACAATTTCTCCCTCCTTCCAGTCTCTGGTAACCTCTAATCTACGCTCTGTCTTTGAATTTGCTCATTCTAGGTATTTCATGTAAGTGGAACGTGTCTGCTTTTTTCACTTAGCACAATGTCTTCAAGGCTCATCCATGTTGTAGCACGTGTCAGAACTCCTTTCATTTATATATACACACACACACACCCCACATTGTGTTTATCTGGCCATCTACTGGTGGAAGAAAGGCTTGTTAATGGCTGCATTTCAAACACCAACAGGGTGGAGGAGGTTTTGGGATCCCTGTAGCCCATTCTTCTAGCCACATGCTATACATGGCCCTTTATTGCCCAGTGGCCCCTCATGGACACAGTAGTTCAGGGATTCAGTCAGCCCACAGACAGAAAAGGCTGTGCTGTATCAGAAGGAGCACCAACTAGCCATTAGGAAACCTAAGTGCTCATCCCATGGGGTAGATGTAAGGCCTTGGACAAGTTCCCTTAAGCCTGTATAATGACAAGCGTATAATGTGTGTCCTTACTTCTTAATTCTACAAGTCTATCAGTGTCCTAAGAGGGCAGTGTCACAAGTGGTATAAGGTTGAGCAGGCCCTCAAGAAATATTTGTGTCTGAATGAATGAATGAGAGAAGAATTGGAGAGTGAGAAACTATGGTTTTCCAGTTCCTTTGTTCTCCTTCATTACAGAATAAGGAAGAGGCTGTAATTTGAGGTCAGATCAGATGGTACTTAAGTTATGAAACAATCTGAATACAAGGTGCTATTTGAAGCATTGTTACTATATTTTATTGTCTTTGCACCTTGTACTGAGATGGAATAGTATGACTGGGCTTCTCATAAATTTATTTGGTGTAGAATTCTTGGCAGCTTTAATAAATACACTTGCATAAATCTAAGAGGGCGCACGTGGGCTTAGTATCCATTTTCATACCCTGGTCTGTAATAAAGCAGATGTAAGCTGTATAGTGTTCGACACGGATGGTGGGCTTCACCCAGATGTGCTGTGCGTGTGTGTGTGCAGAAATGTGCACACGTGAATAGGCAGGCTCTCCACAAGTGTCCTTGTCCTAAGAGCTCTTCCCTGGCATGGCCTCTGCTCACAAGGAGTCTGTGTTCTCCTAAGGTACAATATTGCTAATCTCTTTAATGAAGGATTTTTATTATAAAATCCATTTGTATTTATGGTGATCATTAGAACAACGAGGACAGGAACTCTTTGTTCCTTTCCGGGTCTTGGAATCTGACTGTGCCTCAGGCGGAACTGCATGCACACCAGGCACCAGCATCCCCAGTTGCCACAGAACTTTGGAGAGAATTTGTGTGTCATCTACCACTTTGGAGGTGGTGTTCAAAGTTCCAAGAAAAACACAAAAGCAGTGATTCCTCTTATCAAATAAAATCTTATCCAGAACCCAGAATTTAAGGCCAATGAAAACCTCCCAGCCTCATCAGGAAGAGGTGGCTACTTTTTTATGTATATTCTCTGTTTACACCTCCATCAGATTGGCTTCCTAAACTCCATTCAACTGCATTAGGAGCTTTGGACAACTTAGAGTGTGGGTTCAAATGGCACTGCTCTGGGTCACGGGGTGGGGGAACCAAAGCCCCACTCTCTCTGTCCTCCCCTAACCTGTAACTGCTCCCTAAGCAGCCCTGTAGAAACCTAGGGCTTGGCAGCACTGTATATATTTTTTAAAATGCTTAACTAGTTTTTTTACAGATGAGGAAATAGGCCCAGAGAAGTAAAATGACTTGCCCAAAGACACACAGAGTCAGTTGGTGCCAAAATTAAGGTTATTACTGTCCAAAGATAAGTGAGTCTCTGTCTTCCAGAAGTCATGATGTAGTTGAAAGGCTGGATATGAATACAGGAAATGATAAATGGAAAACCAGGGTAGCCTGTACTCATCAGAGTCAAACTAGCTCCACAAGTGTTTAGAAGACATGATGATTCCTGGGAACTGAGTGTTTAGTCCACAAGTGTTTAGAAGAGGTCATGATTCCTGGGCTGAGGCTCTCTTTCAATTAATTTTCTTAAATATTTCAGACAGGAATGTGACCATGGGCCTGGGCTGCCAATGGTAGCCCTAAGAAATGGGCAGGGAGAGAGGAAAGAAAGGGAGAAGAATATGGCAACAGAAAGGAAACAATAGAAGGAAAATAGCATTAGAGAGGACGAGAAGTGATAGGAAGGAAGAAGAAAGACAGCAGCCGTCTGCCAGGCTGAAGCCCTCACACGGCCCCAAGGAACCCCGTGGGCTCTTGTCCCGGCATTCACAGCCTTGAGAGTCTGGTGCTTCCCTGACTTGGTCCTTGGTTTGTTCTCCCTTCTGCAGTTTTTCTGCCTCCTCTACCCTTTCCAACCTCAACATGGAATAGTAGTCTGTTCCCTGGGCCTCCAAAGCTCCCCGGTTCCCAAGAGCACAGAAAAGGCCAGTTCCCATGCTGACAATGGGGTGCAGTCTCAAAGAGCTCTGCCACCCCTCAGGATTCAGGAGGGCCCACGGAGCTCTGGCCTCAGGGGGAGGGCCGTGAAGGGGTGTGTAAGCACAGGACCGGGGTCGCCGAGGTGTCAGCTGCCAGAGGCTTGTCTGTGACAGTGTTGCTCTGCTTTACTCCATTCAGATTCACCCTTACATGTTTCTGTAGCCATACAACACATATTTTTAAAGGATCAACTAAGCTGTTTCATTTAAATGTTTCGTTTCTTTTTGTTTTGTTTTGTTTTGTTTTTTAATTAATTCTGTAAGGGCATTCATGCCCCCAAGGTCAGAGTGAACAGAATGCTTTTCGCAGCGGCAGTCAGCACAGGTGTCTGTATCCAGACTTTGCAACCTCAGGCACTGCCCTTCCTCTGGGTTCTTGTCCAGACCCCTCTTACTGACTCTCTGGCTCCTTTTCAGTCCTATCTCTGATCCTTAGCAAGAGGAGTGTGACTCAGTTGTGTCTTTGGGGACAGACATGGACTGGGGAGGCCAGAAGAGATGCCTGGCCTTTTGGGTGAGGTCGGAAACCTGGTGCTGTTCTCAGCATGTGCCTCCCTGCCCTTGGTATCTTGTCAGTATCCTAGTTTTTCAAGTGAGGAGGTTAATTATGTAACTTCCAAGATCCTTTCCTCTCTCAGACTCATGGCTTGAAGCAGGATCCTATAACCTCTGCCTCGGAGATGAATGTTGTGATGTGGAGGTGCTTCCCCAGGGATGAGGCTGTCCCTTGCACAGTTGGATTCCAGCCTCAACTTTTCTCTCTTCAGTCTGCATGCTGTCTGGGGCCACCTCACTCAGCCCTCCCTGCAAGATGACTCCCCTCCGAGCCCCACCTCTGTATGTCTTGATGTGCCACAGGTGCCCTAAATTAAGCAAGTCCAGAAATGGTGTCTCTCTCCCTTCCTCTTCCAGCTCCGCTACTGCAGTGACAGGCTTCGCCATTCAGAGTCACCAAACTAGAAAACTCCAAGAGGGGACAGTGCTCTTCTTTCACTGTCTCTTCTTCCAACCCCTACGTGCAACCAGAAACCAAGTTACATCTTAAATCACCTACTTCTCAACCTGCCCCATTGTCTCTTCTGTGACTCGAGACTCTGTGACCTCTGCTTGGGTCACTCGCCCACTCTCTGCACGCCCGTCACCACTCCCATGCTCTCCTGCGAAGCCATGCTGCAGTGCTCATCCGACCCAGCCATCCCCAGTCTCCTCGGAACGGAGTCCGAGCATCCAGGCGTGGCCACACAGCCTGGTCGTCTTGCTCCTCCCCACCCCTCCGTCCCCATCTTCTCACAGCCTTCACTCCGGCCAAATCAAACGTTTCATTTCCTGAAGTTCTCCACACTTCCCCTCCCCTTAGTTCTTCCTGCACTTGGAATACCTGACCCCACCCCACCTTCTTCACCTGTATAACTCTTCATCCTTCACGCTTCACCTCGGAGATCCTGACCTTTGGGAAGTCCATCCGCAGCAAACTGTGCTTGCCTCCAGGGCACCACTTACTTATTGTACTGGAATCCTCTGTTCCTTAGTCTCTCACTGTCCCCAAAGATCCCTGTACCAACTCACCAAGGCTGTTTCAGAGCTCTTTTTCTCACATCTTCAGCACCCAGCACATAAATGTGTTTGCGAATGTTTGAGTGAGTCACTGTCATGTCAGACGGGTCCTTCTGGGCCTCCATGTGTTACGTGCCAGGGTGTGGGACAAATAGCACGTCGCGTAGACTTCATTGGGAGAACCAAAAAGGCCAAAGATCACAAGAAAAGTCACAAATCCCCTAGTCCCCCCACCTCACAAGGAGTCCAGGAAGCCACTGGGCATGCGGGGTGGGGCTGCACTGCAGCCCAGGGGACCGGGGCCCTCCTCCCCAGTGGCTTTCCCCTTTTATAGGGAAATGGAGTAAGGCAGAGCAGCCTCGTAGATGGGGGAATAAACAGAATACTTGGTGCTGGACACTCTGGACTGGGGGTGCCAGCTGTTTGCAGGAGTTTGTCTGGGAATGCTGGCTTCCCAGCACATAGGTCCCTCAGAGCCTTTGCAGTTTTACTGTTCTGCCTGCCCTGGAGAAGAGGTGCCCTAAGCCTGGGTGCCGCCTCTCTCAGCAAGCTCATTGTCTAGACACACCAGGGGGAGCTCCAAAGTCACTTTCAGATAATTCACTGGTGGCACCACAGTGAAAACGAATGACTGGGTGGGCGGGTGGACATGTAAAAGTAACTAACACATATATGTGAACACGTGAAAGTGCCTGACACCTGGGGGGTACCAAGCTCACGTTTGTTTCCCTTTCCTTTTCTTCCCTTCTCATCCCACCTCCAAGTTTGTGAATTTCCATGGAGGTTTCTGGGGTCCAGAGGAGGTAGTCCTGTCCTCTGGTGCTAAACGTAAAAGCTTTGCCCACTATGGGGGTGGGGACTGTGGCTCTTTGACAGCTCCCCCCATCTTCCACAAGCTTCCTCAGGTAGAACTGTGCCCTTTAGTAACACGCTTCCCCTTCAACACTATCCTGATGTTCATTTTAAAACATCACATCATTTAAAAAGACTGGAGGCTCCCACACACTGTGATTTGTACCTGGGTCACAGCCCCCAGGCAGCTGTGTCCCCAGATCAACTTTATGGTGTTCTAATAGGTAGAAAGAAAGGATGGGACGGCCTGCCTCTGAAGTGCTGATTCAGTCCAACCTCTCTGTTCCCTTCCCAGGTTGCTGTCTGATCTGGGCCCACATCAGCACCTGGTCCAGAGGTTCTTAAGCCTCAGGGACATCTGGAAATGATCTGTATGCACATTGTCAGGCTCCATAGCCAGGAGATCTACTTCAGTAGGTCTGGTTGGGGCCCAGAATTCTGCATTTTTTTAAACTTCGCATCCTTAAATTGCTTCACCCAGGGGTGAGACCAGGACTCACCAAATGTCTAGGGGATCCAGGAAAAATGAAGGGAACACAGGGACACGCAGAGCCACGCATCAATCTCCCAATGCCCAGTCTTGGAGGACCCTCCCCAGGCTAGGTGGAAGGAGGAAGGCCTCCAGGGGCAGTGCTCACACTTCCCAATGTGGGTGAACTGGAGGTCTTCAGTGAGCCCCACCTGGCCTGCTAGAGGGTGGGGGAATAGGTCTGGGGGTTCTGAGTCACGTGCTTCCCGGAGGTTGTGGAAGCCCTGCTTAGAAGACCTGTGGCCAAATGCCACACAGACTGGTGTTCTGTGGCTCCAGTGAGAGATGGGCTGAGGCTCCTGCAGAGGCGAGCAGTGGAGCGTAAAGGCCTCCAGGCAGCAGCCTTGGCCTGGTGGGGGCCATTAAGGATCCGCACTGGGGATGGTTGTGGGAAAGCAATTAGCCATGCGGGAAGCCTGTGAATTAACACAGAGTCGGCTCGCTCTAATGGAGCCAGTGAGTTTGTCCTGCTCAGCGAGGGCTCCCAGGGTCAGGAGCTGCAAAGCCCTTCTTCAAGGTGGTAGAGAGAGGAAAAGACTTCCTACCTCCGCCCCTTAAGAAAAGAGATGAGCCTTTTCCATTCGCTGTCCGCACCCCCCTCCCAATGCCTGTCTCCATTCTGGAAATGCTGATTTTCACTGCTAACCACCTCTCTGTCTTTGGACACCGTTTCTTGGGAAAGAGAGGGAGTTCAATTTTTTGGATCCGTGGGTGTAAGCAGTTTTGCCTGTTTCAGCTGCTGTTGAGAGATCCTCAATGTCTCCGTTGTTTTGCAGCTGTGTTTTTGCTCTGTTTCGGAGAACTCAGCTAGTCTGCTCCCCAGGACTGTCTTGTTATCTTCACGGTTTGTTATCTTGAAGCTGTGGCACACTTTTCCAGTAGTCCTGTCCCACTCCCTCTCTCAGCACCTTCTCCTCCATCCAGGCATTGCTTCCCGTTAGATCAAGACATTACAGGTTCTCTTCTGAGAAGGTACAATGACATGTTCACTGATTAACTAAATAAGATGTTTCCAAAACATTTGTAATTTTTTGACCACTCTAATATTTGCACTTAAACAGAGGGTATTTGAAGACTTAAAAAAAAATAGCTTAACGACCAGGGGATTGGGGTTCTAATAGTGGAATAAATTGTTGACTTGCCATTTGCCTTGGGGGCGAGCGGGGGTTCCACCCAGTGTGTCCTTAACTCCTCCCATGGGGCGGGGCACCATGCTGCTCCACCTCCTCCTGAGGTCTGCTGGGGCAGAGCTTTATAAATCCCCAATCTAATGATTTTCTTTTCCTTTCTCTTCTGTTTTTTTCCCTAGGAACGAGTGGAATATCTCTTTCTCATCATTTTTACTGTGGAAGCATTTTTAAAAGTAATAGCCTATGGGCTTCTGTTTCACCCTAATGCTTACCTCCGCAATGGCTGGAACTTGCTAGATTTTATCATTGTGGTTGTAGGGTAAGTATAGCCACCCTGCTCTATTTCCTCCTCTTACCCCCGCCACCAACCAATACATACCTCTTTTTTCTTCCGTATTTATATCTCCTTTTTAAAAATTTTATTTTAAAATATTTTTATTGTTGACACTATGATAGATGTCCCAATTCCCCACCCCCTTTGCCCTCTCAGCACCTCCTCCTTCACCCCATTGTTGTCTCTGTCCAGAGCTTGCGTATATGCATATTTGATTTGGTCACAGCAGCACTGGGTTGCAGGCAGGATGAGAAGATCTATTAAATATCTCTTCAAATTCAGACTTTCTCCAAGGGGAGAGGAGCTATTTCCTAGGAATCTCCTCACCCCTGGTCCCACAAGCACTTGGGTACTCACACACATGCACACATTCACACACATGAGTTGAATCTGAGTGCTTTCGGTGGAACTCAGGGTCCTTTACACAGCTGAGGAGAGTCCTCCGTGTAAGGTGTTTTAGTCCACCTCCGACCGCCTCTGGCCTGAGAGCTCCTCTAACCAGCTTCCCTGCAGTCTCACTGAGTAGATTCAGTTCAGCTTGTCTGCGAGCATGCGGTCTGTGGGCATGGTTGGGGCTGGCACACAAGAGCTGTGGATGCCCATTCTCACCTCTGCAGTGGGCCTTGCGCTATGGCCAAGGAAACCAGGCCGCACAAGACAGGTGGGGGAGGAGGAAGCAGGGAGTTGTGAAGAACCAAGGTGAAGAGTGACCAAACCCAAATCAAATCTAGCTTCCTCATGACACTCTGCTGCATTTTAGTATCAGATGAGGCAAAAAAAAAACCAAGGTAAGAAATCTTTAAAAAAATTCAGAAGTGATTTTCTTATCAAGGAATTAGTAACTTCACAGAAAGAATCTCTAGGAAATATTTGTACCAACCAGCCTACGTCTGCTGTGTGAGATGTAATCGGTTAGCACCCAGTGGACTATGTTCCGGTGACCATCTGTTTTGTAAAGGGAGGGCACCTTTGCAGTAAGATTTCACTTCAAGCACAAGCTGGCTTCTCTGAGCTGTCTGTTGTTACTCTGAGCCCAGAGAGTGGTCCAGTTGTGGCCACCTTGTGTTTTCACTGCCCTGGAGACCCAACAGGCTTCATTGTCAAGGTCAATATGTCATTTGGCTCTTACCCTAAGAAACTATTTTCATGAATGTTTTTGTGCTGTCTCAGTGAAGACCAAGGCCCCTGGGGCTTCTCCAGAGCACTCACTGCTTGGGATCTCACGGGAGTGTCTGGTCTCTCCCACAGGAAATAAGGACAAAACCGAGGTCATTTAGAGGTCATGCTCTTGTCTCCAGCCATCTGGATGGCTTGCTAGGGTTGTTTGGAACTGTTTTAGGGATTTTTCTTTGTTGTCCTTTTTTGTCTGACCACTGAGTGATACGCTCTGGCCACATTAACATCAGGGATATGCGGGTGGCTTGAGGAGCACGAAAATGAGAGTATTTGTCAGGTATGTATCTGGCTCCAGAGGACTTGGAGTGAAGAGGCAGCTACATGAGAGATTTGGCTGCTTCTGTTCATGCCAGAATAAACAAAGAGTGACTCATCAAATGCCTTGAGTTAACTCAGTAATGTTCCAAATGCCCCTAAGTCCTTTTTAAATCCAGCATCTTTCTCAAGGCCTCAGTCTCTTGGGAACCTTTCACACATATATGGAGAAGAGCTCCAGGCTGAGAGCCGATGCTTCTGGGAGCCATAGAGAGATGAGGTGTCTTGCAGGGATTAATTTTGTTTGGGCAGAGACACTGCATCTTCTCATGTTTATGAATGAGTCGGACTTGACCAGATCCAGTGCTGTGCCCTATGCACGTACTTAACTGCAGCACCAGAGGTGAGGACAGGTGGCACTGGGCAGGCATCCAACAGGAGCCCTGGGCAGGAGGGGGCAGATTCCTGGCCATGCGCTGCACCCTGGGCAACCCTGTTCGTCTCCCGCTTGGTTAGACTTCGCCACATCCTTGGGCTGCTGGTTTTCCCCACAGCCAGATTCTGGTCACATCTTTCTGGAGTCTAGGCCATGAGGCTGATGAAGAAAAGGAGGCATTCAGGGTTGGCATTCTTCCAAAAGATGCCTCTCAATGACTATTGAAGCCACTTAGGTTATGATGCCAGCACTTGCTCACCTTTTGGTCACCGTGGCCCTTTGGGTTCTTCCCACTAATTCCACACTTGGCCATACTTGGCACCTGCTTTCTCCTCTCCGTGGGTATTGGTCCTGAGGGCTTTCCATTCAGTCTAAATCTCAGCCCATCCTACTAATTCAAAAAATGGCATGCATCTCCCCACAGAAGGTATAGCTCAGCCATCTGTCTTCCGCCATGCTTCCTTTCCTAATGCCTTTGCAATATTAAATGCATACCCCTGTGTTTCCCTTGCATCTCCTGGAAACATCTCTCCTTGGCACCCCTCAGCTATTTAAGAAAGGGCTCTCCTGGCCTCCTGCACATCAGGGGAGCCTGCCATGTCTCCGGAGAGGTGGGTACACCTGTCTGCCGCCCAAGTGGCAGGTTGAGAGCTGTGCTCTCATCTCTGCATTGACATTCTGGTGGCCTTTGACAAGAGACATTTTCTTCTCCCCACACATTTCCTTCCTAAAGTGGAGTTATCTCCTTGGTATGAGGGGAGACAGTACTGCTAATTGAAAGTGGGGAGGACTTCTGAGGCCGCTGTGAGTTGCCTCCCTGGACACTACCCCAAGAACTGAGGAATCCTCGGTAGCTCCATGTGCCTGAGAGATTCTGCTGCAGCCACCAAGGCCTTTGCTATGTCTTTGTCACCCTCCCAATATGTTGGCCCTGACTCACTCGGCCCTCTAGAGGCTCACTGTCCTGTTCTTTTAAAAGCTCTACTGTCCGGCTAAGGAACTGCCAGACACACCTCCTGTAGAAATCCCTCCCCAACATCCACATCCGAACCTGGCCCTTAGGGACAGGTAGGCACAAAGCAGTGGTTTTGCATCTATAGTGTCTAATCCAGGAGAAATAGCAGTTCCTGCAGACCAAGACAAGCATCCCCTAAACCCGTTCCTGCATTTTCTACCTCTTCAAAATTAAACACAGACACTTAATAAGAGTCTGCATAAAGTTGGGGCAGGGGTTAAAAGAGGAAAGTTGTCTAATCTCTACTCTCTTGACTGAATAACATTTTGTGAACATCTTGCATTCCGATAAGCATATTGCTTTCTTCCAGGAAATATTAGTAACCGGATCTAGTTTGGATTTGGAATGTTATTTGACCAACTTGCATACTGGTCTCCATTTCCGTGATCTAGACTTGAATGGAAAGAATATTTCTCTGTGGAGAAGTGAGCCCGCTCCCCTGTCTTGGGAACCTCACCTGGGATTCCAGACATCACCAATAAACATGTGAAACCATCAGATTGCCAAGCTGAGCTGAGAGAATCATAGAGCAGAGACTTTAGATGCAGTCTGGCCAGGGTTATCAAACTTCTTTGAGCCACAGAACCCATTGTTAAAACCAAGCCTTACTCAGAGGCCGAATGCATAAAACAGATCAAAGGGGGCCTGCTCTGTTAAATATGGGGAAAGGAGTCAGAACCTGCCACTCGTCTCTGCCTTGCTGCCCATGAAGTCCCCAACAGGTTCCACGGAGCACAGTTTGAAAATCCTTTACTTGGTCCAGCTTCATCATTGCTGGGCCCTGCCTGGATCTGAGCTCCTGCAAAGTTAAGCCTGCACCTACAGCCTCCCAGTTTCCAGATGGCGCACTGGGGCATGAGTTGTTTAAGGCTTACGCCTAGTCTTCAAAAAGAAGTTGCCCTGGTCCCGAGTTCAGGTCTGACAAGGAGACCCAGTTCTGATACCTGGACTTTCTTCTTGACCCCAGGCCATGACCCAGCACCCACTCTGCTGACAGTGAATTGGTATAGTCATCTCAAGGTGCAAAGGACAGAATATTGCCTGGGTACCCTTTTCCCCATTTTTCTTGGTTACTGCAAAAAGTCTAAGACTCCAGACCCCAACCCCACATGGTCTGTGCATCCTCTGATCTAAGCCCTTCTCCTTCTCCACCCGGTTCTGAACCCTTCCTTCGGTGGCCTCTGTTCCCTACAGTCCACCTCCCATTCAGGGGCTGCAGACACGTTCTATAAAGGGCCAGGTACAACTTTCAGCTTTGTGAGCCATGCAGTCTCTGTCCCGACTCTGTAGGGAGAAAACAGCTATTATGTAAAGGATGGGCATAGCTGAATTCCAAGCAAACTTTATTTATAAAGCACGTTCATTCTGATCACTCCACTCACTTCCTGGCTCTGACCTGAGGATCCTGCTTCCCCTGCAGTCTCTAGACGTAGCCAATCTCTCTCCCAGATGCCTCATTCCACAGCCCAGCGGTCAGGAGAGGGGCCCTGCTTTTCCCTTATTTCTGCTTCCAGACCACTGTTCCTCCCACTAAAAACCTCCAGTTTTGATATTTGTGTCATCAGACACTTCTACACCCTGCTTCTCCTAATTGTAGCCCTCCATAGACCTTTGAGTTACTCCATGTTCCTTGAAGACATGAGCTCTTGGCTCACTCCCACTTTCATCAACGCTCACTACCCCTGCCACCGCCATCCAGTAGCTTCTTGGTTCTTCGATAGCTTCTTCCCTGGGGATCCAGTCTATCTCAGCTGCCCACTCCCATGGTCATAGCCAATATCCCTGCTGTGCCTAATAACTGTACCCTCCCTAGAAACCCAAACCAAACATCCTACTCTCTAAGCAGTACCACCCGTTTTTCTGGCTCAGCCCCTCTAGCACTTAGCTCCAACAATCCATTCGTCCTGCCACATTCTTTTTGTCCCTCCTGCCATCATGTGCATGCCTCCTTCCAGCCAGCTCAGATGTCATGTCCCGTCACTGTAAGCCTTCGCTTGCATTTATAATCACCTTCTAGTCTTCCTTTCATTTATCTTGCTCACAAGTCCTAATAAAATCTGCCTAGATGGAAATCTGTTTGGTACCTGAAGCTGTGCCATCAGACAGGGTAGAGAAATATGCAAAGTTGAGCTGATGTGTCTCACTTTATACTCATGACCACCAACCTCCAAATAGGCCCGTTGTGATTCCTGGCAATCCTGCTACATGTTCCTACCGATTCACTCTTCCACTTTCTTTACGATTCCTTAATATCCTTGCTTTCTCTTCATACTTCCAAAACCTCCTTCCTTTTCACATTTTCAGCTGATGATGATCTTGCTCTCTATTTCCCTGGGATAACAGATGCAATCAGAGGAAAATTTTCATGTGTTCCCACAACCACATCTGTGCCCGTATAACGTGCCTTCCTACCTGAACCATGATAGACCTCCCTGCCTCTATACAAGGTCAGCATCCCTGAGTGTGCATTAGGTCCCCATCCTGACTACTGATGGGCATCAGTCCTTCCAATAATTGTTCTCTTTTGTGTCTACATCATAAAATTGTCTGTCTCTGTTAGATGATTTCTATCATACACAAAATGCTGATGTATCTCCATTAAAAACAAACAAGCCCTAGCCAGGTGGGTCGGTTGGTTGGAGCATCATCCCATGCATCAAAGGGTTGTGGGTTTGATCCCTGGTCAGGGCACTTACATAGATTTCCATTTCAATCTCTGGTCAGTGTGTATATGGGAGGCAACTGACAGACGTTTCTCTATCTTTTTCCTCGCCCCTCTCTCTAAAATCAGTACACATATCCTCAGACAAGGAGTACTTACCATATTTTTCAGACTATAAGACGCACCGGACCATGAGATGCACCCAGATTTTAGAGGAGGAAAATAGGGAAAAAAAATTTGAAGAAAAAATGTGGTAAAATATTTTACCTGCTCCTGCCTCTGTGACCCCACTCCACTGCCACACCCCCATTCTCCTCCCAAATTTGGGGGAGGAGTGTGTCTTATAGCCCGAATAATGCAGTAATTAATTAATTAAATCACAAATCTCTTGATTCTGTATCCCCTCTGGTAACCACCATTTTTCCTCTGCTCTGTTTTATAGCAAAATTCCTCAAAGGAGCTGTCTACACAGTAGCCACCAGCCACACTTCAGCACCTGAAATGTGGCTAATCTGAACTGAGATATGCTATACATGCAAAATACACAGCAGATTTCAAAGATTTAGAGCAAAGGACAGTGACAATTAATTAATTCTTTATTTACATTTAGCAATGATATTTTGGTTATATAAAGTATATTATCAAAGTTAATCTCACCTGTTTCCTTTTAAAAAAATTTTATTTATTTTTAGAGAAAGGGAGGGAGAGAAACATCAGTGTGTGGTTGCCTCTCACATTCCCCCTACTGGGGACCTGGCCGAAAACCCAGGCATGGGCCCTGACTGGGAATTGAACCTATGACCCTTTGGTTTGCAGGCTGGCACTCAATCCACTGAGCCACACCAGCCAGGGATCTCTTTACTTTTTTTAATGCAGCCACTAGAAAATTTAAATTACATATGTGGCTCACATGTGTGGCTTGCATTATGTTTCTATTGGCCAGAGCTGTCTGTTCTCTCTGTCTTCAGTTTCTCCTCCTATCCTCTCTTGAACTCGTATCTGTTAGGCTTTGTCCTCATCACTGCACCAAAACCTGTTTTCAAGGTCTAAGTGGTGTTCACTTGCTAAATTCGGTGGTCAGTGTCCATCCTTGTATGTGCAGCACTTGACACAGTTAATCACTGCCTTCTCGCAACCACTTCCTTCACAGCCCACCATTCTGTCCACTTGTCTCTTTCATTGCTTTCTCCTCTCCGTGACCCCTCAATGTTGGAGCCCCAGGGCTCAGTCCTATCATGTCTTCACTTTCCACACCAGCCTCTTGGGCAGTCTTGTAGGATTTGACTTTAATGCCATCTATACAACTACCAAATTTTTGTCTCTAGCCTGGAGTCCCCACCCCCCAAAAACTCCAGACCAATAGAGCCTACTCGAGATGTCCAACTGACAACTCAAACTTCACAGCAACATTCAAAATAGAACCACAGATATGCACCCCCCGTACCTCATCCTTCCAGTTGCTCAAGCTGAAACCCTTGGAATGGTCTTTTACTCTTCTGCTTTCCTTACACTAGTTCATCAGCCAATCCCATCACATCTACCTTAAAATAAGTCCAGAATCCAACTATTTCTTACTGCCTCCAACACCACCCCTGGTCTACGCCTCCCACCCTGGATCAGTGCAGCAGCCTGCCCTGGCCTTGTCCCACTGCAGGCTACTCTTCCCACAGCATCAGAGGGATTCTTTTAAAACTGTAGTCAAATCATATCACTTTCCTGTTCACACTCCCCCAGTGCCTTCCAACTCAGAGAAAACCTTAGGGCCCCCGCATCCTCTCCAACTGTGTCTCCCACTATTCTCCACTTACTGTTTTGCTCCAGCCACCCTGCCTTTTGTCCCTGTAGCATACTACTACCATGCTACTCCCTCTGTCTGGAGTAGTCACCCCACATAGCTCTGTGCCTGCTCCTGCACTTCCTTTAGGTCTCTGCTCAAATGTCAGCCTAGGAGCCAGTTCCTTTCCCAGCCTTTTGATATCACACAGGGAGGCCTCCCATCCTGGTGACTGCAGATCCCTCTTCCTTGCTGCATTTGTCTTCTTAGCATTTATCACTCTCTAAATGTGATACTTATTTACTGATTATTTGGTTTATTCCCTTACTCTTCCACTAGAGTGTGAACTCCAAGAGATTAAGGACTGTTTTGCTGGGGCCTTGGTGTCTAGAACATTACTGGGTACATAGTAGGTGTTTGTGTTTTTAGAAGAATGGATATATAAGCAGAAACACAAGGGTGACAGAGCTGAAATTTCCATGTCTCAGTTACACGCCTTAATGTGTGGATTTGCTTTCACTGAAAACTTACTCATTTAACCACTCATTCAGTCATTTATTTGTTCAACATATGCATATTTCTTTTGAGCATCTGTTATGTGCCAGTACAAAATAGATTTCTTTGGGATCATTTATCTGTGCCTAGGTACAAATCAAAGACATGGGGAGGAGAAAGAATGTGTTTCCAGGCCACATGAGAGGAGGAGCTAGGATACCACAGAGGGGGTCACAGGGCACCACAAAGGGACGGGGTCCCTGGCAGCAAATTTAACTTGCTTTTTATTCTGTCCAGTGCTGCCTCGCTCACACAAAGCCAGATGTGTTCTCACAGTTTTATGATGGCAAACAGTCTGACCGTGGCCTCCCTCAGAGCTCTCTGGGCAGTGGTTATGCCCATGGTCAGGGTGATATCCACACTGACACACTGTCAATTTCTGATGGTCACAGAGTCTCCTGGGCACATGCCTCAGAACTTGGTCCTGATGTGGAGACGGTCACAAACTCTGCTATCCCAGGCTTCCTTCAGAGAATTCAGAGCCCAGCTGGGCAAAGAAACGCTGTCCTGACAGCTCCTTCTCTCTTTCCTCTCTTCCAGGCTTTTTAGTGCAATTTTAGAACAAGCAACCAAAGCTGACGGGGCAAATGCTCTAGGAGGGAAAGGGGCTGGATTTGATGTGAAGGCGCTGAGGGCATTCCGCGTGCTGCGCCCCTTGCGGCTGGTGTCTGGAGTCCCGAGTAAGTAGAGCCATTTCTCTTATGTTGTCACCACCCTCTGCTTTCCTTCACCCAAATGCCAAGAGCACTTTGCAAAGGAACCTGATTTCATATAAATGGAGCTTTTCCTAAATGAGTTCCTTTGCTTTAAAACCCCAATTCTGATGTGAGTCCATTAAAACACACTGTGGTCCCAGCTCCTGTAAACACTTGGGGAAAAAAATTTTAAAAAAGAGCACTCACACAGCCAAATGAAGACAGCCTGCACAGAGAAAACAATCCTCTGGCCATCTGAGCAGTGCCTGCAAGGCTCTGGGCTGGGAATTTAAATACATTTGCGGCAAAAAGAGCCAGGTGAGCAGACACAGCTAATCCCCAAGACTCCCAGGATATTTTACCCAATGGAATTAACTCTAATCTCAGTATTTTTCCAAAGAACAATCGGGAAAACACAAGTGGATATTCTGAAACTTATTTTTCCATTTCTTCAAGCCCCTTCCTCCTTTCCTGTGAAAGGGGGCCTCTCTGGCCTCGGAAGCCCTCTTTATGGATTCTGCCTATCATTATAAGAACTGGTTTTCTCAAGGGGTGGAGGGGGTTCAGTAATCTCGCACAAGCAGGAGGGGTTAGAGAGATGCTCTCTCTCAGGGTACCAGTCACATGGACAGTCCCGCTTCCGCAGTGCCTCCAGAAGCCTGCCCTGTTATGGGTGAGCCCTGGGCACTGAACACAGCAGCTTCAGGCACCTGCATCAGCTCCAGGAAACCCCAGCCCAAGTTGTTCCTGGGGGCTAAGTCAGCTTTTGGACAGTTCAATTTGTGGTATCTGAGCATAATTCTGGACTTGTTTGCAGAGGCTACACTCTCGAGTCAGCTCCATCAGATCTGGCCTAAGAATTAAGCCAGGGATGACCAGTCTGAAAGCAAACCAGTTTGGGAGTCAGGGGTCAGGAAAACAAAGAGGTCCTCTGAATACCCCACCTTTACCACCTATACCGGGGACAGAGCACTTGGTGATGTTATACTGCTTGGTGATATCTCTTAGAGTCATAAAACCATAGAAATGTGAAGGACCTCACATTAAACTGTTCAGTCCTTTTTTTCATGCACAAAAGAGTGAAAAGGTGTTTTCAAAGTCAAAGTAACTTAAACAGTAGCAGAGCATGACTAGAGCCAGGTCTCCTGACTTTCAAACCAGTGCTTTTCTACCATACTACAAGACCTCTTATAAAGAATTAACTCTTGATTGTCTTAGACTTGTGCACGTACATCCTTTCTCTTTAATTACAAGTCCCCTGAAGCCCAGAACTGTGCCTTATATTGTCTCTGATTTCTGCACAGCACCTAAATGGTCTCTGCATAACGTAGGAGAATTTACTGGATAAATGAAGCAAGAGTTGGACTGCTTTCTTTGCAGTGAGACCCCCTGGGCAAAGCTTATGGCCGGTCTTAAACTGGACATAGAGCTAAGTCACACAAATGCATTTAGAGCAGATTTTCTCTCTCTCTCTCTATTTGGCCTTAACCATTTGGGACGTCTAGGAATAGAAACAGGGTATATGATTGCCAAGACCCAATTGCCCTTTTGTGAAGCCTAAATTATTTGAGTTTTCTTGGTCAATCAGCCATAACTCAGTAGACCAAAATCAAGGAGTGAGGAGGCAGGGTGAGAATGGCTTTAAATATGACTTTAAGGAGCTTATCATGATGGTGCAGCCAATGTATCAGTGATAGGAACCGTAATTGATTTCAAACTGTAGCTAACCAAGCTGTAATGGACATCATGAACCTTACCCTGTTGTGTATGTGCTTATTAGGGGCCCCCAATTTCAGAGCATTGTGCTGGGTATGGGGACATATCACAGAAAATAAATATGGTTCCTTCACTTGAGGAATAGGACAATCTAATTTTATTGTCCCCAAGTGTATTAGCCAGCTTTCGCTGCAAGAGCAAACAATCCCAAACTCACAGTGACTTAAAACCAGAAACACTTACACCTGGCTTGTGGTACATGAGGATGTTGGCCAGCTGCAGCTGTTCTGGGCACAACTCGGTTCTGCGTGCCATCTCACTCCAGAGCCCAGTTTGAAGAAGGACCCAGCACGCAGGCCATGTCTCTTGTGGCAGAGGGCAGATAGATGCTCACAAAAGTGGCATAGAGCTAAACCACACGAGCATATTTTGTTTTGCTCAAATATGGCTTATACCACAGCTGCTCACGTCCCAGTAGCCAAAGCAAGTCACATGGCTATCTTTGTCCCAGAGATAATGGGACAAAGAAATATACTGTATTTACAGAAAAACATGGGCAAATAATTGTGAACAAATAGTACAATCTATTACAGAGGGATTGAGGAGATTGTTATTAACAGAAATAGGTCCAGTAATTACTCTAGTACAGATTCTTAATTAGAGACGCACATGGTTGAGAGCTGCTCATGCTTTTAGTGCATTAAAAGGGAGAGTTAGAATAGCCGGGGCTCCACGGTAGAAGAAACTTCCTAAAGAAGGCGCCTAGTCTCCACATGCATTTGAATAATGGTGAAACTGTATTGTTGTGGTCAGGAACACGTAACAGTTTTCGGAATTCTCTCATCAGGAATGTGAAGACATGATAAAGCCCCTCAAATGTAAGACCCCGATATTACCTGCCATGCAGTTCAGGAAGATATTTTTTTTGTCATGAAAGGTGGTAACACTGAGATGGTTTTGCAGTGGTGAGGAGCCTTAAAGGTCACTCCGTGTTTCTGCACAGGGCTAACAACCGTGTCTTGTTTTCTGTGGGTCACCAATAAAAAGGAAATACCTCTTTCTGGAGCTTCAGGAAAGGGCTAATCCAGCCTTTCACCCTTTCTCAGTAGAATAGTGTCTGTGTGACTTTTTGAAACACTGAAGTAGACCAAGGTTGAGTGTGTGCACTGTATTAATTTGGTTGATATTATCTAGGAAAATGTCGGCAATATCTTTTATAGTACAAACCAAGACAAATGCCTCCTTCTCCCATTTGCTGCAACTTAAGTTTGTCTCCTTTTCTATTTCAACAAAATTCTTCCCAAGAGTTGCCTTTACCTGTTACCTCCCATTCTGTCTTCCCATCTTCTCTTGAATCCACTCCACGCAGGCTTTCTTCCTCACCACTGCACCAAAGCACCTCTCGTTGAGACCATGATTTCCATGTTACTGAATCTAGTGGTCTGTGCTCATGCCGTTTTGCTTGTCCTGCCTGCAGCATTGGGCCGTCTCTTACCTTTGAACTGCTGTGATCACTCGGTTTTTGGAATATGGTTGTTTCTTAGTTCTGCCCTTACTTCACTTGTTTTCCCTTCTCAGAATTATTTTCTCATCCTCTTAGCATTAGAGAGCTCCAGGGATCAATCCTCAGACCTCGTCTCTATCTACACTCAGACCCTAGTTAGCATGTCCAATCTCATTTTGAATACATCCAATATTATCTATGTATCTTCTCATAACCACCAACTGTGTGTCACCAGCTCAGACCTCTCCTCTAAACTGCAGACTTGTAAGCCCACCGGCCCGCCCCACTCCTTTGATCAGAAATCTAATTAGCGCCTTGCATTTAACTACATCCATAACAGACCTCCCAGTCTTCCCAAAGTCTTTCCCATCCTGTTAATGAATGTCAGCCTCTAGCTGCTCAGCCAAAAATCTTTGACTTCTTTCTTTCTTTCATCCTTTGTATCCAGTCCATCAGAAAATCCTATCCGCCATACCTTCAAAATATATTGAGAAATGGATTGTTTCTCACCACATCCACATTTACTTGGGTGCCAGCCACATGATTACCGCAGCCTCCTAATAGAACTCTCTGCTTCTGCCCTTGCCCTTTGTCACAGCCTAGTCTTGACACAGCAGCCAAAGTGGTCCTCTTAACATATTGTACATGTCTCTGTTCTTCTTAGATCCTCCCAAGGCTTCCCTAACTCACTGAGTGAGACCCAAAGTCTGCCAGGCCCTGTGTGATCACCTCTTCCCCCGACCTCATCTCCTTCCATCCTTCCCTCTCTCCCTCCTCGCCTGCCTCATTGACCTCCTTGCTGTGCATCCCACCATCCAAACTCACTGCATCGTGGGCCTTTGCACCTGCTGCATCTTCTGTCTGGATCCTCTCACTTAGCTGTCCACGTGGCTGGCCTGCTCACCTCCTTCTGTCTCTGTTAAAGAGATCCCTTATCAGAGATCCCTTCCCTCGCCACCTGTTTCAGCCTCCTCACATTTCTGCCCCTTCCCTGCTTTATTTCTCCCAGTCACTTTTCACCATCAGTCATACTGTATATTTACTTGTTTATTTATGACCACTTGCCTCACGAGACTATAACCTCCTTGAGGACAGCTTTTGCTTTGTTCACTGCTGTATCCTCTTTGTTGAATGGCTGGATACCGTGAGTCGGCCCCCTGGTGGCTGAGCGGCATTGTTACACATAGCCGTTACTGAGAACTAAGAGGGTCGCTAAAATGATGCTGGTGCTTTCCATTTTATGTGCCCTTTTTAGCTTTCCCAAGGGATTTTGCTTCTTTTACCTTATTTAGTCTTCACGACAATTGTATGATATGTATACATACACATAGGAGATGTGTAGATATTGAAGTGGTTATTTCTTGTAACAAATAGGTTAATTCGGTGGTCTGTGGGATCTGTGACGCTAAGCCCAAAACGCTGCCATTAGTTTTTAAATGTCTGTATGTGTATCAAATACCATTGGAATCTTAAGGTCACAGATTATGGAAGGGAAGAGATGATTGTGAGGGTCAAGTCCGTGAGTCACTTATTTATTTGTACAACAAAACCTGTGAGTGTCTAATTTAGTAAGATTTCGTAGCCATCCCCGCAGATACAGAAATGAGTTGGATGCAAAGTGTGTTCTCAAAGAGCCTGAACTGGAGAAGGAAAAATGTTATAGAATCGATAGTATGGAACAAAAATTACAAAGTGCCCCCCCACCACACCAAAAAAAAACCCCTCAAGTAAGATGGAATGAGTTCCATAACGAGCATACTTTTGGGGCACTGCACTTCTGGGGGTGAGGATAGTCAGGAAAGGCTTCTTGGAGGAGGTGGCAGTTGGATGGGTCCTGAAGGATAAGCAGGGCGGGGCATTCCAGGAAATCATGACTGCGGCCCTGGATTTGGGCACAGGTGGGCTGTACAGTTTAGGGGTTGATTTCACTGTGGACGTAGAAATGAGTCGATTCTTTCAATGAAATTCTGTGTGATTGCCAGACCTGTCCACTTTGCTTCATCGAGACTCGTCCACAATGAAGGAAATCAGTTCCCACTGATTGTGAAGCCCTGCTCTTCCATGCAGAGCTGCTGCGAAGCGAGCAGGTTGTACCAACAGACAAGTCACATGGAAAAATAAACACTGCACAATGAACATGAACAATAGATAAAGAAGGTTGTGGTTAAATATTTGCCATGCATGTGCAAGGAGTACCTTTGTTTGTGGAGCAATAAGCAAGGGGTTATTTCCTCTTTCCTGTATAATCCCATATGCCCTCCTGAGGAAGAACTCTTGGGAGTGGACTGAACAAAGGAGCAGGCAGAGGGAGATGAGAAAGTGTCCTTTAGATTTGTGAGGTCTTTGACAAAGCGCACAGGAGCCCAGCCTTGGTCTGATGATGAAGGGGACTGAACAGTCGGTCACCTTTATGCAAGACCAGTGCCAACCTTGGGAAACACCCTCTACTCACCATGAACACTTATTGAGCACTTTCTGTGAGCCCAGCACTAAGCAAGGCACTGGAAACACAGAGATTCATCGGATACTCTCTTCACCTGTCAAAGTACTTGAGTGCTTTAAAGACTTTTCATGGGATATGTGTTTTCCCATGATACGATTTTTTTTAAGGTTAGCTCTTTCTCAGTTAAAAGTGTTGTCTCTGGAAGCACACAGAATGGAAAACAGCTTGTGATTACGCAAGGATTTGCTTCCTCATTGAAAAGTGAAGAGCATTGAGGACCGTGTGTGGAGAGGGGTCAAACGCGTTCTTCCTGAGGTTAGAACTGTTTTCTGAAAACAAATCAGCACCAATCAGTTCACAAGTATCTGGTGAGTGGACACCATGTAGAAGGCACCAGCATATACTTCAGACAGTGGTTTTGAACATGAGCTGTTCAATCAGACTTTCCCTGTGACCTTGGAAAGGTTACTAAGCCTCTCTATGCCTTAGTTTTCTCATCTAAAGTGGGAATAATAAGAGAACGTATTTCATATGTTGTTAGAAAAACCAAATTACTTAATACATGCAAAGCACTTAAACAGTGCCTTGTGTATGGTAAGTGCTAGTTAAATGGTAGCTGTTGCATTACATTACATTGCATTATGCATGTAAAATAGAAATTACATGACCGAACTATCAAGACCAAAGATAAAGAATATTCAAGAGTTAAATATCAATCTGAGACTGAAAAACACCAGAGAGGTATGTGTATGTTTCTTTGATTGCATAGATAATGAAATGGATTCAAGGGGCAAGTTCCCAGGGACTGTGGCAGTTCAGAAAAGTTTATGAAGGAGTCAGTATTTGAGATGAGCCTTGAGGCTTATGTAGAAGAGGTAGGAATGGAGATGGAAGGACATTTGGGGAGAATACCTCGTTTATTTGTGTCACCAGTACCGGCCCACCCAAGCCAGACATAGGTCTCTGCGTGAACCAAACCACTATGGAGAAGGAAGTAGTGAGGACCCAAAAGTAGTGAGAACCAGGTGAGAAAAGTCATCAGGAAACTGCAGGTCCAGAAATCCAAACCAATAGGCAGTTTCCTAAGCAGCCACTGCTCTTCTCTCTCTATTGGAAACATTTAAAAGACTGCACTGCAGAGAAACGGCTAAATGTCTCAGAAATCCCCTAAAGAGTGTCCTAATGGATGCTGGGCTTTGAAATCAGGGAGGTTCATTAACCCAGCCTGGATACAGGTTGATGGTAGCCACGCTGAACTCAGAACCAGATCAAAGCTGCCACGCTCTGCGGCCCTGCACAGCCTTCCTTCCACAGGCCAGGCCTGGGCGTCCTGCTCTCTGAGCAGCCTGCTAGAGATCTTACGCTGCAGGACACCTAACACTCTTTTTATTGTTAATGATGGGATGGATCCTTGACTTCAGGCTTTCTGCTGAAAAGGGAAAAGCTCGCCCAAGTACCCAGGTGAACCACTCTCATCTGTGATGTAGGTTTTCCTCCGGAATGGGTTCTCCCCTCCTGGGGCTTAGTAACTGTGAAATTGGCCACACTGATTAGTTAACATTGCTGGTTAATCGGGCCCACTGGGGGCACATTAGAGCTGCTGAAAACAACTTTTCTGAGTGTTTTCGCACTTTGATAGTTCAAAAGTAGTCATGCCATCCTGCCTGAAATTTGCTCTTGGGTAAGTCAGGCCACCATGGATTTGCAGTCACCATCACTGCTCCCAGGACAGTGTTCTGTGGCCCAGGGGGAGGCTGCACTGCTGGTGGGGGAGAGGCGTTCGGTCCCAGAAGTGATCCCCACAAATAGCTCGTTACTCTCACTTATATTTAAGAACACCTCTGCATTCCAGATTCGATGGGGGAAAGTCTGTCTAGAGTTGATACTCAGATATCAAGTAACCAGCCCCCTAAAATTTATACATTTTGGAAAGAGTCCCAGAGAAGATCCCTAAGTCACATCAGAGACTCAGATCCACTTCCCTTCCCAGCTTTTTCCATTGCCTGTGTCATCATCTTCTCAGACCTCCCTTTACTCCTGGCTGATGTGACTTAATGCCCTAAAGTGTCACATGATGCAGGTAGTGCTGTGGCCCGTAAGTGAAGTGAGCAGAAGACTCAGACTCCAGCCCTACCTTTTCTCCTAACCACCTTGGTGACCTTGGACACGTCAGTTCTCTCTCTGGACCTCTCTTCCACATCTGTGACTTGAAGGGCCTGGGTTGGCTGGCCTCTGCTTCGTCTTCCTCCCCCGCCCCCTCTCCACACCAGGTGATGGGCCTCTGGCAGGCCTTCTTGCCTTGCCACCCTCTGCTCTTTTTCTCCTTTCATGTCCTTGGAGGTGGTCCTCTTTCTCCCTCACTTTCTATTTTGCTTTCTGGGCCTTTTCATCTCTTTTGTTCTAAAGGGGCCTTAAATGTCAGAGGACCTTAGACTTAAATGAGGGAACACATAGGACTATTTACAAGGACAGGGCCACGGGCAGAGGGCCGCCTGTACAGCCACCTCTCACTCTACTTCTCACAGGACCACAGGCTGCCCGTCCCACTGCCCATGCCCTTCAGAGATCCTTGCGCAGCACCTTCCAGGCCCACTTCTCCACCATCTCTTCCGCTGAAACAGGAAGTATAAAACCTTGTTCCTGCATTCACCTCACGATGCTATCCCCGAGTTAGAATGTGTGAGTGCGAGGAGACTAGCTACCTGGTCCAACCAAATTTCCATTCTTCAGATAGGAGCACTGAAGCCCGTCAAGTCAAATGGCTTTCTCAAGGTCACACAGAGCTACCTGGTGGCAGGCGGACAGGACTCTCGATTCCTACACCATCTGTGGAAGACCGATGGCAGTCCTGAAGGGACCCTCTGGTTTTGTAGTCTTTGGAGGTTTCCGACCTCCCTCACACTTGCACAGCAGTTCTCTGCCCCCCCAAGAGGGAAGCAAGCCCCAGGGAACGTCACTGTTCCCTCCCACCTTCCCGCCCAAGGCAACCCTGCGTTTGCGTTTGCTAAGGTGGAGCAGAGCCCTCTGGAGGCCAGCTAGGAACAGCATGACCTGTTAACATTCCAAACAGACTGGCTTGCTGGCTTTGCTCCGAAGAGTCTGACTTGCCTGTCAGACACCAAGCAGAATTTAGAATAGGATCCCACATTCCCTGCTCTAATCTCTCCACACCTTTCGTGTTCACTATATCCAGGAATGGACGCTCGCCCTCTCCCACGTCGCCCAGCATGATTCCCGATCTTCCACTGCAGCCCCGCTCTCTGATTTGACAGCTCATGTCCCTCTCCCCTCCAGATGCCTCTGAAGGGGCCCCTGGACTGGAGTTCAGGGGTGCAGTTACAGGGACCCTTTCTAGTCCCTGCTTTGTACTTTGCCTCAGTTAATCTACAAAGTGATATTAATAACGGGTATTGCATACGTAGGGAGAAGATTTTACCTGTAAAGTCTCGTGAGCTTCTAGCAACAATGCCTCTTTTCAGCCCACCTCTTGAAAAGAGACTTTATGGATTGCGATGAGCCACAGCATGCCACAGACAGAAAAGAAAGATGGATGACCCAGATGCAGCCAAGCTAGGTCACTTAAACAATGAGCATGTTTCAAAAGTTCCGGTCCTGCTGCCATGGAGTTTTACTGAGGAGTTATTGAATATCAATAACAGAGTGTGACTAAACTGGGAAAATCTCTATTATGTGGTGTTCTGCATACAACAGCTTACAAAATAATAATGACAAAGAATGCATTCAATCACGCAATAACCTCACAAATTTACTAAAGTGCACAGGCATTTCCCCCAGTGAAGAAAAGGTCCCGTTTTGATTTGAGAATGGAATGTAGGTGGTGATGAATGTTAGGGTTATCGCCAACTAAAAGCACTACACAGCATCAGTGCCAGGCTTTCAGACTCCGAGAGCTTTATTCATTGATTAATCGGCCCCGTGGTGCAGGAAGGCAGGGACATTGTCCCTAATTTGTAGAGAGGCAAACACAATCTCAAGTGCTTCTCCTAGAGTAATGAAGATGGGGTAGTGGAGTCATTGGAGAAGGGCTCAGACTCTTTTCCAGGTCCAGCATATACCTTCAGCACTCTGACCCCTGCTGTTAGGAGGGGCACACGGCTCTCAGTCGGCTGCCCGTCTGGCTTTAGAGAGTGAGGACAGTTAATGGTTCCGGTATTGGTTCCTTTATGTTTTGAGTGTCCACAAACCCCTTTGCTTCCGGGACCGAAGAGAAATGGTACTACTGTCACACGAGGGATTTGTGATGTTGGGAGAGGCACTCTGGGCCCACAGGTAAGGAGACTAGGGCTCTAAGTCTGGCCAGCAGTGTGACTTGACCTTTTGACCTCTGACCCTCAGTTTCTTCATCTGAGGAAATTATTCTGAGCAGTATCATTCTGTGCTTCCACAACAGAGAACAGCAGGGATCTTAGAATTTTTAAATCACTAATTCTAGATGTAGTTATGGATAAGGTGTGACCTTTGACAAATACCTTCACGCTTGCAGCTCTGCAATACAGTAGCAATCAGTGCAGAGGTGGGAGAACATTTCATAAAGTAAGTGAGTAATATTTATTAAGCACTGACCATGCACCCAGGACAGTGGCAGGTGGTTGTACTCACAAAGGAAGATAGAGCTTCTTCAATTCAGGAAGCTCCATGATGGATTCTCCTCTGTGCCCGGCACTTCCCCAGAGAGTCCCAAACACAAAATAACAGCCAGCAGCAAGGTCACTGTAAATTTAAAGTAATGGAAATATTAAAGGCCACTTAGGCTTACAAGTGACCCATGCTTTATAAATGCTGCGAGAAAAACGAGGGGAGAGGAAATGAAGATACAGTGAGGCCGGTGTCTCATGAGGTCATCAGTATGCAGAGCATGATCCCCATGAACCTGTTATTCTTGGTTCGTTCCCGCGCGCTGATTCATGACAACCAATGGTTGAGGACATAGACAGTGGAGTCCAGTTATTAGCTGTGTGCCTCAGTATTCTGACCTATAAATCAGGGTTAAAATTGCACTTACCTCATGGAGTTGTTGTGAGGATTAAATAACTAAGTGCTTATAAATCAGTTAGAGTTGTGCTCAACACATAAGAAGCATTCGGCAAATATTAGATATTAATATTCATATGGGTATAACTTCCTTTCTACCTATCTCAGGCTGCAAGTTGGATGGATTGGAGGGAGGGGAACTCTTACACTTGATTTTTTAAACAATCAACCTTGTTGAAGTACTATTCATATCCAGTAAAGTTTACGCATTTTAAGTGCACAGTCAAGTTTGTAACAACTTCACAACAGCATCATTTTGTTTGCCCAGCCCCCGTCCTATGTGATTGTTACCCACCTTTCACTCACGCAGGTATTATAAACCCCACCCCGCAGCGTTAATATTTTTTGCTTTAAACAGCCAGTTGTCTTTAAAGTAAGTCGTGAGAAAAAAATAAAACGTAGTCTCTTTGTACCCACCCATTTACCATTTCTGGTGCTCTCCACTCCTCTGTGGAGCCACGTTGCCTTCCGCTGTGGTCGCCCCCGGCATTTCTGTGTTGCGGGTCTGTGCTGGTGAATCACCCCAGCTTTCACTACCTGAAAATGTCTTCCTCGCATCCTGTTTTTAAAGAATATTTTTTGTTTATTAAGCTTATTGGGGTGACATTTGTTAGTAATGTTATTTAAGTTTTAAGTGTATAGTTCTGTAGGACATCATCTGCATGGTGTGCTCAGCACTTGCAGTCTAATGCTCTCCTTCCGTCACTGTATATTTGACCCCCATTGCCCTCTTCATCCTCCCCCCACTTCCCTCTGGTAACCACCACGCCATTGTCTGTGTCTATGAGTTTGTTTGTTTGTCGCTTTGTTATATTCTACATGTAAGTGAAATCACCTGTTTTATGTCCTTTTCCATCTTATTTTACCTAGCATGATACTAAGATCCATTTATGTTGTTACAGATGGCAGTATTCGCCTTTCTTATGAGTGAGTAGTATCCCATTATATATGTGTGTATGTATATCTTTGTGTAAATATGTCTATATATGCACACGATATATGTATCGTGTCTTCTTCATCCAATCATCTATCAAAGGACACTTAGGTTGTTTCATGTCTTGGCTACCATGAACATATATCCTTATAAATAAGTGCTTTCAAAATTTTCAGTTACATACCCAGAAGAGGGATTGCTGGGTCACATGGTAGCTCTATTCTTAATTTTTTGAGGAACCTCCATTTTGTTTTCCATAGTGATGGTACCAACTTACATTCCCGTCAGCAATGTATGATGCTTCCTTTTTCTCCAACCCTTGTTATCTCTCGTCTTATTGATTATAGACTTTCTAACAGATGTGAGGTGGTATCTCATTATGGTTTTGATTTGAATTTCCCTAATAGCTAGTGAAATTGAACATCTTTTCGTATATGTGGTGGCCATTTGTATGTTTTTTCAGAGGAAGTGTCTGTTCAGGTCCTCTGACCATTTTTACATGGGATTGTTAGATTTTTTTGCTGTTGAGTTATATGAGATTATTATATATTTTGGATATCTGACCCTTATTGGAGATGTTTTTTCAAATATTTCCACACATTTGGTTGACTGCCTTTTTCTTTTGTTGATTTTTTTTTTCTTTCTGTGCAGAAGCTTTTTAGTTTGGTGTAGTTCCATTCATTTATTTTAACTTTGACTTCCCTTGCCTTTGGGTCAAGGTAATAAAATCTTCTCTGAGATGAAGTCTGTAAGTTTCATACCTATGATTTCTTCTATGTTTAGGTCTGATCCATTTTTAGTTGATTTTTGTGTATGATATCAAATAGCAGTCTAGTTTCATTCTTTTGCATGTACCTTTTCAGTTTTTCCCAACACCATTTCTTGAAGAGGATTTCTTTTCTTCAATGTATGTTTTTGTCTCTTTTATAAAAAATGAGTGGTCCATGTACATGTGGGTTTATTTCTGGACTGTGTTAATTCTGCTTCATTGGTTATGTGTCTGTTTTTCTCCAAATACCATGCTGTTTTGATCATTGTAGCTTTGCAGTATAATCTGAAATCATGGAGTGTGATACCTCTGGCTTTTTTCTTTTTTTCTCAGGATTACTTGGGCTATTTGAGGTGTTTTGTGGATCCGTAGAAATTCAAGGATTTTTTTGTTTTATTTCTGTGAAAAATGCCTTTGTTATTTTGATGGGGTTTGCAGTAAATCTGTTTATTGCTTTGGGTAATATGGCCATTTTAATTATGCTGAGTCTTCCAGTCCATGAACATGGGATATCTCTATGTCCTCTTTGTCTTCAATTTCTTTCAACAATGTGTTGTAGTTACTGGTGCACAGGTTCTTCACTTCCTTTGTTCAGGTTTTTCCATGGTATTTTATTCTTTTTGCTGCAATTGCAAATGGAATTGTTGTTGTTTGTATTTCATTGTTAGTACATAGGGACACAGTGGATTTTTGTACATTCATTTTGTATCCTGCAACTTTATTTGTTTGTTGTTTATATTGATAATAGCTTTTTGAGGAAGTCTTTAGGGTTTCCTATACAAAGAATCATGTCATTTGCAAAAAGCAACAATTTTACTTCTTTATTCCCAGCTTGGATTACTTTTATTTCTTTGTCCTGCCTGGTTGCTCTGGCAGGGCTTCCAGTACTGTGTTGAATAACAGTGGTGAGAGTGGCCATCCTTGTCTTGTTGCTGATCTCAGAGGAAGAGCTTTCAGGTTTTCACCATTGACTATATTAGCTGAGGGTCTGTCATATAGGTGGCCTTTATGATGTTGGGGTACTTTCCTTCCATACCTATTTTATTGAGTGTTTTAACCATAAGTGGATGTTTGTCTTGTTAAATGCTTTTTTGTATCAATTGATGTGGTCATATGATATTTTAAAATATATCTTTTTGATTATGCTATTACAGTTGTCCCATTTCCCCCCTTTATTCCCTTCCACCCAGCAACCTCCCTCCCACCCACATTCTCCCCTCCTTAGTTGATGTCCATGGGTCCTACATATAATTTCTTTGGCTTCTACATTTCCTATGCTAGTCTTAACCTCCCCCTGTCTATTTTCTACCTACCATTCATGCTTCTTATTCCCTGTACATTTACCCCTATTTTCTCCCTCCCCCTCTCTTTTGATAACTGTCCATGTGATCTCCAGTTCTGTGATTCTGTTTCTGTTCCAGTTGTTTGCTTAGTTTTTTTTTTGTTGTTGTTGTTTTTTGGGGTTCAGTTGTTGATAGTTGTGAGTTTGTTGCCATTTTACTGTTCATAGTTTTGATCTTCTTTTTCTTAGATAGTCCCTTTAACATTTCACATAATAAGGACTTAGTGACAGTGAACTTCTTTAACTTGACCTCATCTGGGAAGCACTTGATCTGCCTTCCATTCTAAATGATAGCTTTGCTGGATAGAGTCATCTTGGATGTAGGTCCTTGCCCTTCATGCATTTGAATACTTCTTTCCAGCCCCTTCTTGCCTATAAGATTTCTTTTGAGAAATCAGCTGATAGTTTTATGGGAACTTCTTTGTAGGTAACTACCTCCTTTTCTCTTGCTGCTTTTAAGATTCTCTCCTTACCTTTAATCTTGGGTAATGTAACTATGATATGCCTTGGTGTGTGTTTCCTTGGGTTCAACTTCGTTGGGACTCTCTGAGCTTCCTGGACTTTCTGGAAGTCTATTTTGTTTGCCAGATTGGGGAAGTTCTCCTTCATTATTTTTTCAAATAAGTTTTCAATTTCTTGCTCTTCCTCTTCTCCTTCCGACACCCCTATGATTTGGAGCTTTTAAAGTTGTCCTGGAGGTTCCTAAGCCTCCTCATTTTTAAAAAGTCTTTCTTCATTCTGTTCTGCTTGAATGTTTATTTCTTCCTTCTGCTCCAAACCATTGATTTGAGTCCTAGTTTCCTTCCTTTCACTGCTGGTTCCCTGTACATTTTCCTTTACTTCACTTTTCATAGCCTTTACTTTTTCCTCAATTACGCAACCATACTCAACCAATTCTGTGAGCATCCTGATTACCAGTGTTTTGAACTGTACATCTGATAGGTTGGGTATCTCTTCATCACTTAGTTGTATTGTTTTCTAGAGCTTTTATTTGTTCTTCATTTGGGCCATTTTTTTTTTTTGTCTCGGTGCACCTGTTATGGGGTAAGGGATAGAGCCTTAGGTATTCACCAGGGCGGGGCAACCCACCTTGCTGCTTTGTGGTGCTGTATGTTGGGGAGGGGTCTAAGGGGGAACAATGGGGCTTGCTCGGTTCTTGGCTGGCTTTCAGTCACTTCCCCACTACCCACAAGCAAACTGGGCCCTTCTGGTGCTGTTCCCTGGGTGCGTATGTGTACATTCTAAGACCCTGTGGGTGTCTCCAGCGAACTCTCCTGTATGGCTGGGAGTTTCTCCCACTGCTGCAACCCCCACAAGTTTTTCCAGTCAGATGTTTTGAGGCTTTCTTTCTTTACACTGGAATCCTAGGTTGCATGGTCTGTCTTGCCTCACAGTTTTTCCTCCCATTTTAACTACACGGAAATGTGGGACTGCCCAGTCTGCTCAGCTGCCGCCTTGCTGAGTTTCTTCTTTGCCTCAGCTGCCTGTCTCTACCCCTCCTACCAGTCTGGATGAATGTTTCTTCTTTAACTTCTTGGTTGTTGGACTTCATTCAGTTGGATTTTCTGGTAGTTCTGGTTGTTTTTTGTTTTTAAGTTTGTTATTGTCCTTCTTTTGGTTGTGCAAGGAGGCACAGTGTATCTACCTATGCCTCCATCTTGGCTGGAAGTCCTGATCATGTGATTTTTATCCCTTATTTTGTTAATGTAGTGTATCATATTGCTCTATTTGATTATATTAGACAATCTCGTGCCCCTGGAATCAACCCCATTTGATGACGATATTTATCTTTTTAAGGCATTGTTGTGTTCAATTTGCCAGCATTTTGTTTAGAATTTTTGTACTTATATTCATCAGACATATTGGTGTGTAATTTGTGTGTGTGTGTGTGTGTGTGTGTGTGTATTGTCCTTGCCAGGCTGTGTTATCAAGGTAATGCTGGTCTCTAAAATAAGTTAGGAAATATCACCTCTTCTTCAGTTTTGTGGAAGAGTTTGAGAAAGATAGTTGTTTGACCTTTGAATGTTTGGTGGAATTCACTAGTGAAGTCATCTGGTCCCCGACTTATTTTTTGAGAGGGTTTGATGACTCTTTCAATTTCCTTACTGTTTATCCATCTATTTACATTTTTTAGTTCTTCATGATTTACTGCAGGAAGGTTATATATTTCTAAGAACTTGTCCATTTCTTCTAGGTTATCAAATTTGGTGACATGTAGACTTTCATAATATATTGTATAGTTCTTTGTATTTCTGTGGTGTCTGTGGTAACTTCTCCTCTTTCATTTCTGATTTTGTTTATTTGAATCTTTTCTCTTTTTCTTCCTTAGTGAGTGTAGCCAGAAGTTTTTCAGTCTTTTCAAAGAATAAGCTCTTTGTTGCATTGTTTATGTTGTCTCTTCATTTTCTATTTCATTTAATTCTTTTTTATTATTCCCTTCTACTTACTTTGGACTTTATTTGTTCTTTTTTTTCTTGTTCTTTAAGGTAAAATATTAGGTTGTTTATTTGAGATTTTTCTAGTTTCCTCTTTCTTGAGGTAGGCCTGTAATGCTATAAACTTTCCTCTTATTACTACTTTTACTGCATCCCCCAAATTTTGATATATCATATTATCATTCTTTTTTGTCTCTACATATCTTTTGATCTCTTCATTGAAACAGTCATTGTTTAGTATCAGGTTGCTCAATCACCACATATTGGTGGTTTTTTATCAGCTCTCTTTTATGCAGTTGCTTTCCAATTTCAAAGCATTGTGGCTGATGAATATGCTTGGTATGATTCCAACCTTCTTAAATTTGTTGAGGCTAGTTTTGTGCCCCAACATATGGTCTATTCTTGAGAACGTTCTATGTACACTAGAGAAGAATGCATATTCTGGTGTTCAGAGATGAAAAGCTCTGTAAATATTGATTACCGTATTTTTTGGACTATAAGACACACTGGACCATAAGACACTCTTAGGTTTTAGAGGAGGAAAGTAGAAAAAAAAATTGAAGCAAAAAATGTGGTAAAATATTTAATAACATAAATAACATAATATTTGACCAATGTGAATGTAAACAGCCAGGTAAGCTATGTTCAGACTATAAGACGCACCCCCTTTTTCCTCCCAAATTTGGGGGGGTAAGTGCATCTTATAGTCTGAAAAATATGGTATATTTATTTGGTCTGATATGTCATTTAAAGCTGATATATCTTCATTGATTTTCCTTTTGGGTGATCTATCCATTGCTATCAATGGGGTATTTAGGTCCCCTATAATTGTATTTTTATCAGTTTCTCCTTTTAGTTCTGTTAATAGTTGCTTTATAGATTTTGGTGCTCCCAGGTTGGGAGCATATATATTAATAAGTGTTTTATCATTATAAAATGTCCATCTTTGCTTCTTGTTAACTTTTTAATCTTGAGATTTTGTCTGATATATGAGGTCTGTCCAAAGGTATCCAACCATGTAATATGAAAAATGGAGACATTTATTGAAGAAGATACAAGACACACTATACACAGGACAATGACACCTCAGTCCCCTTTAAAATAAGCACCTTGGGACCTCACACAATTCTCCCAATCGCCATCAGTGCCTCATCACATTTTCCTGAAGCTCATTAATGGTCTGAAATCTCTTCTCTTTCAAAGGTAATTTTAGTTTTGGGAAAACCCAGAAGTCACAGGGCACCAAATCTGGGCTGTAGAAGGGCTTAGTCACCTGGGTGATTTGATGTTTCACCAAAAAACTCTATAGGAGACATGATGCATGAGTGGGTGCCTTGTCATGATGAAGCTGCCAATCACCAGTTGCCTAGTTGCAGCCTTCTGAATCATCCCAATAGTTTCTGCGGAGGAATGTTCAAGCTTAATGCAAAATTTGATGCAGATTCGTTGCTCTACTCTCTCAGTCATTTTGAATATGATGGCCACACAGTACACATGCTTACTCAACAGTGTCTATCACCCCCACTAACTAGCACAGTGAAGTGGTTATTGTTCACACATGTGCATTCCAGTCCACTTTCCTAGGGTATCAGATTACATAGATGTCACATAAACCATTCTCGTTATATTCACGTGATTGTACTTTTTCTGAACGGACCTGGTAAGTATAGCTACATCCATTTTTCTCTGGATGCCATTTGCTTAGAATATTATTTTCCACCCCTTCATTTTGAGTTTATGTTTGTGCTTACAGCTGAGATGTGTCTCCTGATAGTTGCATATAGTTGGGCTTTGTGTTTTGATCCATCACACTACTCTGTACCTTTTAATTAGTTCAATCATTTCCATTTAGGGTGATTAATTATATATGAGAGTTTCCTATAGCCATTTTATCTTTTCTTTTCTGGTAGTTCTGTGTCTCTATTGTTTTTTTCCTCTTATGTTTCTCTCTGTTACTTTAATTTGGTGATATTCTATGATATTTTTGTTTCTTCTTTTTTATGTTATATGTCTCAGTTCTAGACTTTTTTGTGGTTACCATTAGGTTTGTGCAGATGAACGCTTCGTATGTGCAATAGTCCTTTTCCTTCTAATCGCATCTTATCTCCACTCACCTGTGCAAGTTCAGTCCTTTCCCCTCCCCTTTTATGTTTCTCAAAACTGCAGTCTTGAATTCTATCTTTTCAATCACAGTCTTCCTAGTCTTTAAGTTTCTTTTCTGTATATTTTTAATTTTATTTTTGAATTCCCTTGGTTACGTCCTTGGCTATTAATGTGCTTGATGGATTATTTATCTGCCTGATCATTTGTGGGAGTGAAATCTTTTAAGTATTTTTAAAGTATTGAGACTTTACTGTTTAGCAGAGTGACGCACAGAGTCTTTTGTTTTCCAGTAGGCAAGTTTTTATTTTTATTTTTTACCAGGACTACTGGGGCTTCTGGGATCTCTATGGGGCAGTGCCCCTTGCCCATGGAAAATGCCCCATATTCCCTGAGGAGGTGGGTGCCCCCTTTATGACCCAATGATCTTGGTCTCAGGTCATCTTTTCCATGGATTGGAAGTGGCGGGCTGTGGTCTTCTGGCCTGTTTGTTCCCAGCACTGCCTTTCTGTAGCCAGAAGCCACTGGCAGAGCCACTCTGAGTTAATTTAGTTGCTTCTACCAGGCTCCTCCAAGAAGGGTGGAAAAGGTTTGGTGGGTGGAGGGGCCGGGGCAGCACATCTGTGTGTTTGTGGCTCTGTTCTCCCCACTGGGTTTAGCCTTAATAAGTACAGAGCACTTAGGCTGGAAAGGTTTTTTCCAGGCCTTTGTGATCTGCCAAGTGAGGATTTTACTGCCAGGAAGATCACAAGGAAATGGGTTGTGATACTTTGTCATATGAGAATAGGCTGTGGCTGACCAGTTTTTCCAACACCATTAAGTGAAGGGATTGCCCTTTTCCTATTATATATTCTTGCCTCATGTGTTGTAAATTAATTGACCATATATACATGGGTTGATTGCTGGGATTTTGTTCTGTTTCATTCATCTATGTGTCTGTTTTTATGTCAGTACCATACTGTCTTGATTGCTACAGCTTTATCCATATACTTTGATATCAGGGAACATGGAGTGTCAAGCTTTGTTCTTAAGATTGCTTTCTCTATTTAAGGTCTCCATGATTCCATTCAAATTTTAGGATTCTTAGCTCTATATCTGTGAAACAAATGCTATTGGGATTTTGATAGGGCTTGCACTGAATTTGTAGATTGCTTTAGGTAATATGAATATTTTAACAATATTACTTCTTCCAATCCATGAGCATGGAATATCTTTCCATTTATCTGTGTCGTCTTCAATTTCTTTCAGCAGTGTGTTATAGTTTTCAGTGTACAGGTCTTTCACTTCCTTTGTTAAAGTTATTTCTAGCAATTTTATTCTTCTGATGTAATTGTAATAGGATAGTTTTCTTAATATCTTTCTGATACATTTTTGCATGTTGGTTTTGTACCCTGTAACTTTACTGAATTTGCTTATTAGTTTTAACAGGGTTTTTTTTTTTTTGTTTTTTTGGGTTTTTTGTGGTTCCTTAGGGTTTTCTATATATAAAATCATGTCATCAATGAGTTTTACTTCTTGCTTTCCAATTTGGATGCCTTTTATTTTTCTTGTTAGGACTTCCAATGCTATGTTGAATAAAAGTGGCAAGAATGGGCAATTTTTCTTGTTTCTGATTTTAGAGGAAAAACTTTCAGTTTTTCACCATTAAGTATGATATTAGGTATAGGTTTGTTATATATGGCCTTTTGTTATGTTGAGATTTGTTCCCTCTATACCTATTTTGTTAAGAGTTTTTATTGTAAATGGACGTTGAACTTTCCCAAATGTATTTTTTGCATTTATTGAGATGCTTGTGTGTGATTTTTACCCTTGATTTTGTTACTGTGGGGTATTACATGGATTGATTTGCTGATGTTGAATGATTTTTGCATTCCTGGAATTAGTACAATTTGATCATGGTGTATAATCTTCTTAATGTATTATTTAATTTGGTTCACTAATATTTGTTTAGGATTTTCATATGTGCTCATCAGGGATATTGGCCTGCAAGTTTTTTTATTTTTGTGATGTACTTCTCTGGTTTTGGTATCAAGATAATATTGACCTTATAAAAAGAGTTTGGAAGTATTTGCTCCTCTTCAGTTTTTTTTTTCTTTTAAAGAGTTTGGAGGGATAGGTATTAAATTTTCTTTCATGTATGAATTTTTTTATTTGAACTCTCTGTCTTTTTTTGCTTGAGGAGTTAAGCTAAACAGTTGTAAATTTGGTTTATTTTTTCAGAGAAAGAGCTTGTAGTTGTATTGATCTTTTCTATTATCCTTTTAGTCTCTATTTCATTTATTTTCTCTCTGGTCTTTGTTATTCTTTTTTATGTTTGTTCTTTTTCTAGTTTCTTAAGGTGTAAAGTTAGATTGTTTATTTGAGATTTTTCTTGTTTCTTGTGGTAAGCCTGTATTGCTATGAATTTTCCTCTTAGGACTGCTTTTGCTGCACCCCACAGATTTACCTATTGGCTGTTCAGTAGCACATTGTTTAATCTCCACATCTGTGTGATTTTTCCATTTTCCTTCTTATAATTGATATCTAATTTTATACCACTGTAGTCAGAAAAAAATACTTGATATGATTTAATCTTATTTCATTATTGAGACATGTTTTGTGGCCTAACATAGTCTATCCTGGGGAATGTTTCATATACACTTGAGGAGAATGTATATTCTGCTGTTTTTGGATGGAATGTTCTGTGTATACCTTTTAAGTTTATATGATTTAATGTGTCATTTAAGACATATTTCTTTATTGATTATCTGTCTGGCTGATCTATCCATTGACTTAAGTAGGGTATTAAAACCCCTACTATTATTGTGTCACTGTTGCTTTCTCCCTTTAGGTCTGTTAATATTTACTTTATGTACTTAGGTGCACCTATTTGGGGTGAATTAATATTTACTAATGTTACATCCTCTTTTGGGTTGACCCCTTTATCATTACATAAGGACTTTCTTTTTCTTTTATTACAGTCTTTGTTTTAAAGCAGGGGTGTCCCACCTGTGACCTGCAGGCTACATGTAGCCAAGGATGGCGGTGAATGCAGCCCAACACAAAATTGTAAATTTACTTACAACATTGTAAGATTTTTTTTGTGTGATTAGGGTCACAATGTATTTACTGTGTGGCCCAAGACAATTCTTCTTCTAGTGTGGCCCAGAGATGCCAAAAGATTGGACACCCCTGTAGTTTATTTTGTCTGATATAAGTGTAGCTAACTGAGTTTTCTTTTGGTTTCCATTTGTGTGGGACAGTTTTTTCCATGTCTTCACTTTCAATCTGTGTGTCTTTACATCTGAAGTGAGTCTTTTAAAAAAAAAAATCCATTCAGCCATTCTTTGGCTTTTGGTTGGAGGATTTGGTCCATTTATATTTTATGGAATTATTGATGGATATGTACCTATTGCCATTAAAAATGTTTTCTGGCTGTTTTATACTTCCTGTTTCTTTCTTCTCTTGCTCTCTTCCCTTGTTCTTTGATTACTTTCCTTACTGTTATGCTTAGATTTTTCTCTTATTTTCTTTTGTGTATCTACTATAGGTTTTACTTTGTAATTACCATGAAGCTCTTGTATATCAGCATATATATCCCTTTTAAGTTGATAGCCACTTCAGTTGGAATGTATTTTAAAATTCCACATTTTTACTCCTCCACCCCTGTTTTATGTTTTTGATGTCACACTGTACATCTTTTTACTTTGTGTATCCTTTAACTGATTATTTTATAGTTATGCATACTACTTTTGTCTTTTAGCTTTCATACTAGATTTATAAGTGATTTATCCACTATCTACATATGTATACATGTATGTATATACATATATATTTACCTTTACCAGTTAGATATTTATATATATTTTTGTTTTCTTATTACTAATTAAATGCCCTTTCTTTAAAGAAAAAGATTTTATTTATTTACTTTTAGACAGAAGGGAATGGAGAGAGAAAGAGATGGGGAGAAACATCAATGTGTGGTTGCATCTCACGTGGCCCACCTGGGGACCTGGCCTGCAACCCAGGCATGTGCCCTGACTGGGAATCGAACCAGTGACCATTTGGTTTGCAGCCCGTGCTCAGTCCACTGAGCTACACCAGCCAGGGCTAAATGCCCTTTCTTTATAGCTAAAAGAAGTTTCCTTAGCATTTCTTGTAAGGTTGGTTTAGTTTTAATGAACTCCTTTAGTTTTTGCTTTTTTTGTAAGGTTTTTCTTCAAATCTGAATAACTTTGCTGGATAGAGTATTCTTGGTTGAAAATTTTTTTCTTTTAGCACTTTGAATATATCATGCTGCTCACTTCTATCTTGCCAAGTTTCTGTGGAAAAATCTCCTGATAGCCTTATGGGTGTTCCCTTTTATGTAATAAGTTGATTTTCTAATGCTGCTTTTAAGATTTCCTTTTTGTATTTAACCGTTGACATTTTATTTATTTATTTTTTTTAAACTTTTTTTTTTTAATTTATTTTCAGAGAGAGGAGAAGGGAGGAGAAAGAGCAATGTATGGTTGCCTCTCACATGGCCCTCACTGGGGGCCTGGCCTGCAACCCAGGCATGTGCCCCGACTGGGAATCGAACCGGGACCCTCTGGTTCCCAGCCCGCGCTCAATCCACTGAGCTACACCAGCCGGGCTTAACCGTTGACATTTTAATTATAATGTGTCTTGGTGTGGATCTTTTTGGGTTCATCTTATTTGAAACTCTCAGGGCTTCCTGGATCTGGATATCTGTCTCCTTCTTCAGGGAAAGTGTTCAACCATTATTAATTTAAGTAAGTTTTCTATAGCTTTCTCGTTATTCTTCTGGGACCCCTATAGTTAAAATTTTATTCTCCTGATGTTGTTCCATAGATCTCTTAACCTATCTCTACTTAAAAAAAATATTTTCCCTTTTTACTATACTGTTTGAATGAGTTACACTGCCGTGTTTTACATCAATGATCCTTTCTTCTGTGTCATCTAGCCTGCTGTTGTGCCATTCTAGTGTAGTTTCAGTTCATTTCTTGTATTCTTCAACTCTATTACTTCTGTTTGTTACTTTCTTGTATTTTCTCTCTTTGTTGAAGATCTCACTGTGTTCATCCATTCTTATCTCAAGTTCAGTGAGCATCTTTATGACCATTACTTTAAAATTTTTATCACATAAGTTACTTATCTCTGTTTCATTAGTTTTCATCTGTTTCCCTGAGGTTTTATCTTTCTTTTAACTTGGAATACGTTCCCTGCTTCTTTATTTTGCATGACTCTTTGTGTTTGTTTCTATGTACTAGCAGCTACCTTTCCCAGTCTCGAAGGAGTGTCCTTGTGTAAGAGATGAATTTTATCTTTCAACCTAGCTGTAGCTTTGGTTGTCTCTTAAAACTTTGTGACTGTTTAAACAGCCTGATTTATTCTCAATAAGTCCCAGTTGTTGAGGACATACCAAGATTTGTCAGTATTCCAAAGGGAGAGATCTTAGTCAGCACCTAGTTGCAGGCAGATTGAAAGCCAGACCTTTAGGCATCAGCTTTTAAAGTACACAAATATATACAGTCTTGTGGGACCACAATCATAAAAACTGCTGGCCTCTAGACCAGACAATCTGGAAGTGTTCCTGGGTGACAGGTGCAAAAATTGGGGCTTCAGACTAGTGTGTGAGTTTCTTTTGGGTGTGGTACCAGGAATCTATAGTGAGCCTGGGAGAACAGACATGGCACCCACCAGCCTATGTCCCCTGAGAGCACATCCATAGCTTCTAAATGCATGGCAAACATGAAGTTTGCCCCTCAGGCTGGAGCTCCAGGACAAAGAAATAGTTTTAGTCTGCTGTCTGTGTAGTGCCCTGGAGGGGAGTTGCTAGCCTGCCAAGAACCATCCTTCTGATTACTATAGTGCTGTGGGACCCAGGAATGCAAGCCCCCTGGCCATCAGAGGCAGGCAATCAAGGAGCATTCCCTTTGTTGAGCCTTAACCCCACAGAGCTGGCAGGCACAGGTGGGCACCAAATCTGAGCTTTCTGTTTATTTGGCTAACACCATTCATTCTGCTCTGGTGATTCCCTGGGGCCCTGCCCCTCCCAGCTTACAGGCTGGTGCAAACCTCTTTCTGCAGCCTTCCTATACAGCCTGCCTCAGGCTCACATCACAGACTTTCCTAAAACCTCTCAAAGGTTCCCAGACCCCAAACAGTAGCATCTAGCCTCAGCATGCCCTGTACCTCTTGTTAAGCAATCCCAAGCCCAGCACTAATAGCAGTAAGCCTCAGTTAACAGGTTGGCCTCTCCTAGGTATCTCCAAGCCCAGAACAGGTGGCAAAATTCTACAAATCACTCTGTAGCTCCTACTGGGTGACCCTGGCTTGGCATAGGCAGCTGATGACCTTGGCCTGCCCCAGACACCCGACCAAGAAGGACCCAAACCAACACACCTTGGTGGCTGGCTTCAGATCACACCAGGGTACCACCCAACCAGCTTTACACACAACACATCCAAAGGGTGGACTCAGCAAGCCCACTCAAGAGAATCCTGCTTCATGGTGTCAGCCCCTGCACAATAGCTTGTCTGCTATAGTCACACCCACTCCTCATAGCCAGTCAGCCTGAGGGAAAGTCCCTCCCACTGGTGTGGCCATAGCAGTTCAGGCTCAACTATAACAGGAAGGGACACACAACCCACGTAGGAGCCACCTGGAGCACCCAGCTCAGGTGACCAGGGAGACTGCACCACTGGCCCCCCCAGGAAGCAGAAGATGTGGAAAAGAGCCATATGTAAATCTTAAGAATGCAATAGTAAATTTGAAAAATGCAGTGAATGGATATTAAAGAAGACTTGGCATAACTAAAAACAGAGTTATTGGACTGTAGCGGTATTGGGGGAAATATTGAGAATCATGCATAGAGAATCAAAAGAATGGGAAATACGAAAAAGAATGTAAGTGATTGGGAGATTCATGAATTTTTATTAATGTGGTGAAGTACATTTTATCTTGTTATTTAAGTATAATCTAGTGGCTAGCTTGATGTAGGAAAGGGCACCTCCCAGTAAGGGACATGAGTGGGGTTTCTGTGGAGCTGGCAATGTTCTATTTCTTCACCTGTGTGATAGTTACATAGCTGTTTGTTTTGCGATGAATTATACACCGTAACATCTTTCTTTTATGCATCTGCATCTGTTATGTCTCACAGATTTTTTATCAAGAAGTTTTTTAAAAGAAGGAAAAGTGCAGGTCTAGGCATCTATATCATAGCAGGTGCCAAAAGAGGTCTGCTTCCTATTCTGCCCATCACCAAAAGATGCGGTTTATCACCAGCAGGGCAGAGGCACAGAGGTGCCAGATCGTGATCCAGTCACCTCCAGTGAGTTCATGTTGTCATGGGAGATACACTGTTGAGAAGGATTGTAAAGCCCTTTCTGGCACCAGAGGGAGAGACCATGATTAATGACAACATCTGCCATGGCACAGGGTCAGGAAGTAGTGTAGTGTATTTGCCATTTTGCTGGGACAGTGGCTAAGAGTGGAGGATGTAAAGTCAGGTTGGCTTAACTTTTAACTCCAGCTCTAGCATTTACAAGATGTGTAATCTTGGACAAGTTATCTGTTTCAGTTCATTTATCTTTATCAAGATAGTCAAATAATGAAAGGAAATGATCTATGTAAAGCATATACTGAATCCTCCAGAGAGGAAGCCAATATTATCATTATTGTTGTTTGCTTTGGATCATCTTATCTCCATTTTGCCATACTTAATTTTTTCTAATATCAGGGATTCTTTTATTTTTTCTCATCCCAAAAAATTAATTCAACATGAAGGTTGATATTTTAATTACTCTCATAGTTTTAAATTTATTAGGCAACAAAGTATCTACCATGCCTTTCCTAGGACAACAACCTCCTTTAATGTTCATCAAACCACTTGTGGGATGCAGAAATTTATTAACATGGAAAGGTTCAATTAAAAATAAATGAAAACCTCTAATGAATAAGGACATTTTAATAAGAACATGAAAAAAAAAAAAAACCACCTTAAGACTGCAGGAAAGCATTCCAGGCAAGAGTTCATCTCCCCTTAATAGGAAGACTTTCTTCCAGTAGGAAAATGCTTCAGACACCTTTGATCCTCAGTGTGACAAACTTACTCTTTAACCCAAGAGAGAACTGCCTTCTTTCTATTTCTAGATCTATTTTCTTTTGAAAGTCATTAAGCCTATGAAACTATTGTCTGTTGCTCCGTTAGCTAAATGAAGGCACAAAACATGATCTATGAGGTCCTTCCTATCTCCAATTTCTAGCCAGTCCAAACTGGTTCATGCAGATCAGAAGTAAGCATAAGTCAATAGTCACAACCTGATGATGGTGATGATGGTGATGACAATGATGATGACAACAACAGTGATGATGGTAGTCACACACATGCTGATAAGAAAGTTCATTTGTAGATTCCAGTCATGTTTGGCTTTGGAATATGAGGACCCGGAGTTGGCTAGTAAGTTAGAGTCAAAAGACATTTATCTGATCACCCTCCCAAGGAGGGCACTTCTTGCTCATAAAACTCAGGGTAATTCCCCCTGGTTTAATGGAATGGTGATGGTGGCACATAGAAAGCCAGTGATGCTCTGCCCACTACTCTAAGCTCATTGCTCTGTCTGCCCTACAGTGTTCCATTTTCTCCACCACCTCTACCCTCCATCCTTCTCCACTCTGCTCTCTGGCCAGGGGGGCTGACCATGTGGACTATATCAAAAGGCTGCCTTTCTCTTTGGCTTCTGGTTGGTTCCATTCAGTGGGGAACAGAGCAGGGGATCAGCAGGAGGGAGGAGGGTGAAGTCAGGGTCTTATGTCCTGAGACCCTTCCCTGCAGGTCATCTTGGGCCAGCATCATCACAGCTCCTCTCAGGGTGGTCCTCTCCACAGACTGCTCTCCTTCCCATGCATTTCTACTATCTGGTGTTTATAACTTGATTTTATTCTTTCTATAAATTAATTTGAGTGCCTACTATGTGCAGATCATGTAGGAGAGGTTTCTGCGCAGGGCAATTTTAGGATGAATAATGAGGTAATGGTGCAGAATGGGTTGGGGTGACAGGGCACGGGATCAGGAAGCCTGGTTTACCAGTCTAGACAGAAGACAGCAAGGACAGCAGTGGCTGCTGTGGGAAGAGCAGATACCACAGATGCTGTGGATGAAGAATTGCTGAAATTTGGTGAAGAAGTAAGCCAGAGGGAATGCCAAGTTTTGAGTCTTGTGGGGACCAGTTGTAGGGAGAAGGCTATGAGTTCAGGTTTAGATTTCTTGAGGATAAGGAGGTGGTAGGACAACCCAGTAGAAATATCTAGTAGCTTGTGGAGCTACTTTGTTTTGAACTACTCAAAACAGAGGACAAAAAAAATGTATTGCAAAGTTGGACTCACTTATAATAGTGACTATTGAAAGTTTAGGAGGGAGACAAATGAATGAAATTCCTGAGAAAGGGAGAGTTTAGAGACAGAGACACAAAGGGTAAAGAATTAACCAAATAAAAGAACAGAAAGAAGCTTCCCCCCACCCCTGACATAACTCCACTGGAATTTTTATCTTACTCTCCCAGGTTAAGGCGGTCTCTCCCGCCTTTCTGCTTTCACAGCCTTTGGACAAATTCTTAGGAACATTATCACCTTCTCCTGCAATCAGCTGTTCTCAAGTCTGCCACTCCATGTAACTGAAAGCTCCTCATGGGCAGGGACTTCATCTTTTTTGTCTTTGTAATATTCCTCAGACTAAAAGAGGTCCAGAAGGGAGAGCAAAGGAGGCAAATAACTAATTATAGAGTTGGAAGAACTAAAACTGCACACTGTCACAGAGACAAGGAGAGAAGAATGGTCACTGCAAAGGCGTGGCTTTGCCAGTTGGAGGCAGTAAGTAACATCTGAGGATGCTAGCTTGGAAAGAGTGGTAATGATACAGGCTACAGGCCCACTGTCAGGAGGGAAAATTAATGTCTAGCCACACCTACCTCACCATAACCTCACAGCAGTGGGTTGCAGTTGTCAGAGTCCCTTCCGTCACTCTGTTGGAGCTTAAATTTATTAGAGCTGGAAGGAGAGACACTAGCATCCGTCAGTTCTGCTCCCCAGTGGTGCAGTGTAGGCGTATGTCCCTCTCTTGCCCTCTGCAGTGATCGTGTGTTTAGGAAAAAAAAATTGACTCATAAAGTAAAACTTTTAGTACATGACCCTGTAGGACCCTCGTACCAGTTAGCGTGTGGCATTTTCTGTATCCAACATTGGCTTCACATGCTTTACCAATTATACAAATTACCCGACAAGAGTGCTGTGTCAGGGATCACCTGCGCCAGTGTAAACCCAGTGAGTGCTTAAGAGCACCACAGACTTCATGGGAGTGTGGCCTCCCAGCACGACTGGAGAGCTCTGTAGCCTTGCTCCCAAGGTTCAGTCTGTGGAATGGCAACTTCAGTGTTACCTAGGGCCTGGTCAGAAATGCAGAACTCGGGCCCCACCCCAGAGACACCAGATCTAAGCCTGCATTTTAACAAAATCCTGGATGTTGTTAATCCCACATGCATGTTCACTACTTTAGGGTTCCACAGGTAGCCTCACCACACTTAGAACAATAATGGCATTCACTACGGGCCAGCCATTGTTCTGAGCACTTGACGTGAATTAACTTGTTTAATCCCCTCAGCAACTGTGTAAGGTAGGTACTTTCATCATCCTCACTTTAAGATGATGTCAAATAGCTTGTCCAAGTTCATCCAGCTGAGAAGTGGTAGAGGCAAGATTCAATCCAGTCATTTGGTTCCAGGGGTTCCTGTGCACTGCACTGCACTGCCCTGCCCCTTTTCCCCCACCATCCATGCCAACTCCCGGGATACTTCTTAGGTGCTCTGAATGTTCCCAAGTGAGGGATGCAAAGCTGTCTGTGGCGCTGGAGAAAGGCAACCTTAACCTGTAGAGGAAGAGGTTAAGAAACCGGTACATCTGGGTCTACTGGTTTCTCTACACTGGGAAGGGGGCACTACTCTGATGACATTTCTGTCAGGGCAGACTTACAGAGAGAGAAGGGAACTAGAGAAGGAAAGCCTCATTGTAGAAGATTCCCCTCCTTGGAGAGGTTGGTGTTTCTTCTACACTTTCCCAAAGTCAGTGGCCCAGGTTCAAGGTGAATGAGGTCCAGGGGGCTGAATGGATGTGGTAAAAGCAACGTTCTTTATTTGAGCATCTGTTTTAATGGGAATACATTTCTTTCAGACAGCATCCAAGTCCAAGGGGAGGCTGGTGAGGAAGCTTAGAGTTGGCTCACCATGTAGTGATTTTATCATTTCATTCGAATTTGGTTAATATGGAAGGTATAACTCGCTTTGGTGGGTCAGCCTCTCAGTTAATTCTCATTCAGCTAATCAGACTTCTGGATTATTAATTAGTATGTTTTTCTGGCCGCCATTCTGCGAGGAGAGGACAGCCAGCTGAAATCAGGAAATTGTTGTCTAAACTCCAGGGCATGTCCTAAGGAGGGCAGTCCTGAATCCTTCCCAGTCCTGAACATGGACATGTGTCTTCTTAACGACAGCCCTGGCGCATTGCAGAGTTCTGAGTCAGCAGGGAAACCACTGGTAACTTCACTGGGAAAAACTGACTGCTTCAGGAATGGTGCTGTCCCATTTTAGAACAATTTTTTCCAGGCTCGAGGCTAGCAGGACATCTCTTTCCATGTAGGCTTGCTGTGTGGCAGCATTGCAGGTGGTGCCGTGGCTTTCCGGTTGGCTCGAGTCAACTGAGAGTGTAGCAATAAAGGTGCCCACAGAGCCAGTAGAGACCTCTTGGGCCAGTTCTGCCTCCCTCTGTTCCCTCTGCAGCACAGGATGGGGATTATTTCCTCCATTGCACAAATGAGACAGTTGTCAGGAGAACCCTTTTCATGTGATTTCTGAACTGTTTCCTCTGAAAGTGAAAGTGATTTCTGCTTCCTCGGACTTTGTACAGAAGCTGTAAACTGGTTTCCCAATCTCCTTTCACTCGTTTTTTTAAAGAGGTAGAGCAAAGGCAAGGGAAAAGCATGAGGCTGACAGGTAGGAGCCATGGGTCTCCCATGAGTCTCCAAAATCATCCAGGCAGCCGTCCTTGCCTCTGCCTAGACCCATCTTCCTGCCCACTCAGGTGGTCAGGTCCTCTTCATCTTCATTGTTTGGCCTTCACCTTCCTTCCTAAGGAAGAATTCCTCTACCCTCAGTGCTAAAGGAAGACCCTTATGATACCCTTCTATTCCACTAAAGATCTTAGCAGAGCTTGTAATCATGTATCAATTGTGCCATTATTTGATTAATGTTTGGCTTCCATTAAGCGCTCTGTGAGGGCAAGGCCTGTGGGCCTTTTATTCCCCACGGTATCCCCTATCTTTGTCACAGCAGGTAGCCCATACAATACAGCTCAGTTAGCACCCTTTGAGGGAGTGAAAATTAAGTTATTAAGTTGGATGACTCCAAAGTCCTCTTCCTGTTCTGACAAACTTTGACTCCACCTGTCAAAAGCTTGTATCCAGCACCACCACCACACTAAGCCCAAACCTCTCCTAGTTCAGTCATTTTCAGCATTGTTTCCTTGTGGATTGTGTGAGCAGACCTCCTTGATCATTTTTATTGCTTTCCTAATGCTTGTCTGGAACCTCGGAGTCTGAATAGCTGTGAACGTGAAATGTACATTCCTAGCCATCAACAAAAAAGCTGTAAGTCGGTGGAGAATCTGAACAGTGAAATCAAACTAACATTAGCAAAGATCTCCAATTTGGAGCTCTTCAATTACTTCTCCCTTTCCCCCTCCCATTCCATACCAGAATGACTTTAAATTTGAATTTAAAGAGGGGACTATAGGAGTAGAGTTTGCATGAAAAGAACAGAGCTCTTGACCAGACCACACTTCTGCACACTACCTTTCAGCCCCAATAAGTTCTCATTCTTTTTTCTCAGGCTCTTACTCATAAAGTAATTTTCAGACTCCTTCCTGATATTACCACTGGGGCCCAGAGCAGAATAGTTCATCGCCAAAAGCAAGGCTTGGTGGGACGCTCTTTAATGAAACAAAAGAACGTGATGTGCCCTCAGCCGTGCATGCATCAGGGTGGACTGCTGTAACAGGTGTGGAAGTGCCAGCTCTAGTCCACCTGGCCTTTTTCAGGGTTGTCTCAACACTATCTTAAAGGCAGATCTAGGTTTTGCTTTCCAAAATTGGTGGTTTCCCTGATATTTTAAGGAGAAAACAGAATGGTATATGCAGATCCTAGAGTCTTTCCTAGCCTGGAATTTTCAAGTTGGACCCCAGAGGGAATGCATTTGTCCAGAGGGCCTTACAGCAATATAAGGGGGTGAAAAGGAGAAGTCACATATGTTAGCTGAACTCCATCTCTGCCCTTTTTCTAATTCCAGCATTTAATGTGCCACTTCCCAAAGCCCATCTCCCTGGAAAGTCTGGCAACCGGGCATTAGGTAGTTTTTCCATCCACCCAGAGGAGGAGGTCACCTGACATGAACTGCAAATTAGTAGAGACTGGATTTCTAGAGTACGTGATAATCTCTGTGGAACTGAATGTTTCAAATTTTCCAGTATATTTTTCACATCAAATATTCTATCCATAAGTACTTGTGTATTTGTCAGATCTTGTATCCTGATTTTGGGCCAGGGAAATAGAATCATCATAAATGTAAGCCTTATGATCTTGTGTTTACCGGGCATTTTATAACAGCTGTTTCACCGGGCTTATCAAGGGCTCGTTTAGTTCCACCAATGTGATCAGCCAGCCCTGAAGAAAGACCTAGCAATTGCTTATCAGATGTATGCATGACCTGTCTGAGGAGAGAACTCGGGTGGAGAAATGTCACTGTTTTCCAAATTAGAACTTGAGCTAGAGGAACTTTTTATGGGACAGCTGTGAGCCAGTGCCGGGAAGAAGCTATCAAGCATCCAGGCCGTGAGACCCAAATTCTTATAATAGACTGGAGAGAAGAAATCCTGGCCCCATGCCTTCACACACCAGCCTGGATACTGCTATCCCAGGCTGGCTGTGAGGAAAGCAGGCAGAAAGGTGAGGCCTTTCCTGGGACTAGCCTTGGAAACATCTAGGCTCTTCTGGAAGCAGGGAGTAAGCTCCTACACCTTCCTGGCAGATGTTGTAAGCCTGTGTGACTGCTTCATAGACATATATCATGGAGGCTGAGAATCCCTGTGGGCACAGGGAAGCCCACAGGCTCTGGAGCCAGGCCACCTGGCACTAAACTCCATTCCACAAGTCACAGCTGTGCAGCTATGGACAGGCCATTGAACCTCCCTAGGGCTCACTTTTTTCAACTGTAAAATATGATTAATAACTGTACCTACTCCATAGGGTTGTTGCTAGGAGGAAATAGAATAATCTAGGCAGAGTTTTGAGAGCTGCGCATGACCCCTGGTAAGTCTTCAGAACATGTCAGTGAGGGTATAGGGGCTTTGGAGTGCCAAGGAAATCCTTTACGCATGGCTGAATCCCTACCAATGCATCTCCTCCAAGAGCTTACTTAGTCAATAGTTGACTACTTCTGAGAATTGGGAGTCTACTACCTCTTAAAGCAGCCCACACCACTTTCACATACGTCTGTTTCTTGGAGAGTTTTTATTTGTGTTGGTCCTAAATCCATTATGAATACTTCCTAGTTGGTTCTATTTCCATCCCTATGGTCATGCAGAACTCATCTAACTCCTCTACCTCAAAACCACAGTTTAAATCATGTGAAAATCATTGATATCACTCTCCCTGCTTGTACTTTTTTCCATTTCATAAGTCTTGTCTTTTCTTGACAATATACCCTCAGTTACTTCTAAAGAGCATCAAATGACGTGGTTTCAAATTCCTTTGTCATTGAGGTTTCTTGTCTTCTGAGAGCAACCTGTGATTTAGCTCTGTGTGCATTGAGTCACTACTATGCTCTGATGCAGAGATGAGGTGAGGCTCCAGGGGCTCTTGGTTAGGCAGGGAATGGCATTCTAGGCATGGGGAACAGCATTTGCTGAGATAGGGAGGCGTGAACTGCACTCACAGTTCAGACAGTTTGGTATATCTTACTGGAATACAGTATTAACTGGAATCAGATGTGGTCAAATCATGGCAGGAGACAGGTGAATTTTACCTGTATGTGATGGGAGTCATCGGATGACTTCAGTAGGGGTAGAAGCATGCTCCGATTTGTGCTTTAGTAGAGCATTCTAACTGTGTCATGAAGATTGGGCAAAACTGACCGTGGGGAGACCAGTTAGCCAGATGATGAACACCAAAGGGCTGGAGAAGAGGAAATGAGTCATGGGCCAGAATGTCCAAAAAATATGCCAAAAGGCTAACACTGATTATGTGTGGGTGGTAGGGTAAGGGGTGATTTCTTTCTCTTTTTGTCCCCTGTTGTTTTTAAATTTCTCTATAGTAAGTATTTTCCATTTTGTTTCTGTATTTAGTATGTTACTTATATAGTAAGAATAATTTAACTTGTCTATAACACTTCAGAATCAAACTGACAGGCCTTGGTCATTGATGGAGGGAGGAGTCTGGGGGGTCCATCTCCTGGCCTGGGTGCTCAGGTGGCTGGGGTGGCCACCAACTGAGACAAAAGACAGGGGACCAGCACTCTTTAGGAATTCTGTAGCATCCCTGTGTCAGAAAGTAAGCCCCCAGTGTGCTATGACTTCCTTTTGGCTTCTTTGCATCCCACCCAGCAGTCTCTGCCTGAGTCTGCGAGCCCCAGGAACTCCCCTGCCACTCACACCCCTGCCTGTCCAGCAGACTCATTGCAGCAAAGCCCACCAGAGCTCCATACAGCGGCAGCGTCTCCTTAGACTGGATGGCATTCCTTCAGCTAGCTCTTACCGAGTGCCTGCCGTATGCTCAGCTGCAAGCTAATCCTTAGCCTTGGTGCAAAGAACGGACAGTTCCCATTTTCACAAAACTCAGCCCCATGTGAGAGACATATGCAAATGTTAAAAAAAGACACTTAATGAACATATAATTACAAACTGAGACTAACGTTCCAAAGGAAAGAAAATGGTTCCAAGAAGACATGTAAGACAGGAAACTTCTCTGGTCTGGGAGTTTGGGGAAGGATCCCAGGGAAGAGAGACACTTGGGCTGAGAACCAAAGGATGAGGAGGAGGGAATGGTGGAAAAGCGTTCTTGCTGTGGGAACAGCACTATGACAGCTGGGTAGAGGGAGAAGTTTGTCATATTTGAGTCTAAAAGAAAAGCTGTTTAACCAGAAGTCCGTAGGGGATGGAAGTGGGTAGAGAGGTGGGTGGGCCGGACTCCCTGGGGCCTTGTAGGGCATGAGAGGGATTCAGTCTTTGTTCTAAGAGCAGACCCTCTGGCCATGGCACAAGGGAGAGTTTCTCATGCTACGTCTCCCACTATTTTCTTGCCCTAGCACTGAAGGCCTGATGAGAAAGGTCCCTCATGGTCTGGGTAGCCCAGATGGGGTTCCCTCCCCTTTTTGCGAATGGCCCTTAGAGCACTCTCCCTGCGGCAGACACCTCTCAAACTTGCTTTGCGGTCCAGTTTTCAACTTTCTCTAAAAAGGCTTTGCATCCTTTACCGCAAATGTGTGTACAACTTGCTAATTAATGGAATCATTTGGATCCGAAAACATCTAGTTCTAATGGGAGGCTTCAAAGCACTCCTTTATTCAACAGGTAAAATTATTCCAGCTTTTCTCTTTTATTTATTTATTTTTTCTCTCCCAGCTTGGCTATAGCTGGGAAGAAGTCTTCTAATTAGCCTTCTGAAAACCACTCCACCAGATTACAAAGTGCCAGTGACTGCCCTGCAGTCTGGGGAGCGGAGACCCAGCCTTTGTTTACCCAGAGAGGAGCCCGGTGGGTAAACACCAAGGTGAAGCTTCCATGACCTAGAGAAGTGGAACGATGTCCATGGTGAGGGGCGGGGGGAGTCAGACAGCAACACTGAAAGTGCCCTCTGTGGTACGATTCAGTGTCCTATCATACGTGTGTCAGAGGTGGCCCACGGATTCTCTGTACAGCTGGCTAGATATAAAGAAGGAGAGCCTGCCTTTCCCCCACATCTCTCCTAGGATGTGAAGACTTGGTGCACTCACTGTTGACAGAAAACTTTCTTAGGATTAGGGGTAATCTGGGGGTGACTTGCCTTTGAGTACCTGTTTGGCATTTGCAAATGAAAACTTGCAAAATCCCCTTTAAACAAGGAGCATTCATGCCATGGCTTGTGTGGCTCAGTGGATTCAGTGCCAGCCTGTGAACCAAAAGGTCACTGGTTTGATTCCCAATCAGGGCACATGCCTAGGTTGCTGGCCAGGTCCACAGCAGGGGGTTTGCAAGAGACAGCCAACTGATGTTTCTCTCACACATCAGTGTTTCTTTCTCCCTCCCTTTCCCTCTCTCTGAAAATAAATAAATAAAATCTTTTAAAAAATTGAGGATCATTCTTGGTGTGTTATTTGTGGTTGAGCTTATAAGTAAGGGGGTCTTTCTTTCCAGAAGCCAACAGTACAAGCCTACATGACTTTGGGGTGCACTGACAAGACCCATGTTCTAAATAGAGTTTTTCACTTACTTTTTTAAAAGATATCTGGGTACTTTAAAAAAATTTTATTGTGATAATATATGCATAACAAAATTTACCATTTTAACCATTTTTAAGTGCCCAGTTTAGTGGCTCCAAGTCCACTCACATCATGCAACCACCACTGCCACCACCCGTCTCTAGAACTTTTTTCATCTTCTCAAACCAAAATTCCATGCCTGTTGAATGACACTCCTTCGGTGTTTTTTTTTTTTTAATTTTATCTCTATTGTATTTTTTCCATTACCATTTAGTCTCCTTACACCCCTCTCCCCCCGGCAATCACCACGCTGTTGTCCATATCCATGAGTCAGTGGGGTTTTCGAATGGAAGGCTGTGATGTTCTTCAGACTCCGGTCCTGAGGGAAAGTGCCCTGGTCAGAAAAATGTAGGAAGCGAGGTCTGTTCATGTTATCCAGAGAAGGTGCTTTCAGAGCTAATTCCTCAGCCCTCTCAGGGGGATCTCACCACCCACATGTGTCCTAAGGGTGTGAGTCAGCTTCAGCAAAGGAAGTCCCGCCCCCTTGATCTACTACTACCAGGCTCACCTGTTTTATGGCAGATGGGTCAGCCATAGGCTCTTGAGTGATCAGTAAGTCCTTGCATGGCTGTCTCTAGTCAAAGTGAGCCCTTTCTGCAGTGAGACGCTGCTCTTGGAGAAGACTGTTTCTATGCTGGGGTATTAGAAAATTGGATACTTTTGGGTGAAACAACATGTTCTTCCCTTTGGAAGTATAGCCCTGCCAGCCCTTTCATTTAGATATGCCACTAGGAGAGACTTGGAGTCAGGCCACCCCAGATGTAGATTCCTGCTCTGGCTCTCAGTTTCTTCCTCTAAAAAACTGGGCTCATAATACATCACTGGTACAGCTGCTAAGAAGATGGCATGATATTGTGTCAGTACAGCATCCAAGACAGCACGTGGTTCAATACTTGGAAGCTGGTGTTCTCACTGTTGTTACTGTCTGTGATTTGTTGATGTAGGTCTCCAGGTGGTTCTGAATTCCATCATCAAGGCCATGGTCCCCCTGCTGCATATCGCCCTGCTAGTGCTGTTTGTCATCATCATCTACGCTATCATTGGCCTGGAGCTCTTCATGGGGAAGATGCATAAGACCTGCTACAACCAGGAAGGCATAGCAGGTAAGGGAAGATGCTGGCTAGCCAGCCCTCCAGACACTTCACTGTGTGGTCACTATTTTCCATTCATCCAGGGACACTGCTGCCATATGACCAGTGGTGCCTAGAAAGGCCCCTCCATTCCAGGGCTCATGTCTCCGTACCATGGTTAAGTGAGAGGCAGAGATTGGTATTCTTTTTTTCTCTTGAAATTTTCATCTTTGCTAAAATTGATCTCTGTTAAAATAGCTAAATGCAAGCTTTGTCCAGCAGTACTAAACACTGTTTGAATGAGCTGTGCAATTCAAGAAACATCACTTAGCCAATCTTGAATATGTTCATTTAAGAATCGGAACTATCCTGGGGACTATAGATCTCTGCCCTGTCGATTCTTTAGTGTTGCTTACCATCAGAAGCCCTTTCAGGAAGGCAGCTTCGCCTATAACCAGCAGGCTGGGCCCTCAGGGACTGATCCTAACTCCCCTGCTCATAATGTTCTCCGCTTCTCTGCTCCTAAGCAGAGTCCCTGGCCCCCTACCTCATGGAGGGAGGAGGATGGTAAGTGGGGAATCACCTCCTTCCCAGCAGTGAAACTTCTTTCCTCCAGGAAAAGGTTTCGCTCCACCTCACGATTTCCTCAGGACTGTGCTACCGCCATCCTTTCCTCTTTGAGATTCTGCTCTCCACGGTCCTTCCATAAGTCAGTATATTTTACAAGCAATGCTGGCTCATCAAGCACTTCCCTGAGTAGGTCTAGAGTTTTGACTTATGGAGTGTAATATAAACGGCTGTCTTAAGTTACTATAATCTCAGCTTGACCTTAAAAAAACATTTAAACAGAAATTGACAAGGCTTTTAAACAGACATATAAAGTAGCGTAACATAAAAACTTGATGGAAAAAATACCCCCCCCCTGCAAACAAGGGGTTATTAATGTTAAATTTCCATGATTTTTCCCCCCAAACAACATCTTGCATCTTAGTTTTTGGCACCTCGGTGAAGAAAGGGGAGCATGTTTGAAGCATTAAAAGATACCTAACTTCTCTCCATCTGCTACTTCTCATTTCCATTCAGCCCAGAAATTAAATTCAATTTGACCCCTTCTGCTTTGGGGCGCTGGAGAGGGACATCATCTATACAACAGGGAGTAAATGGATTATTCATAGTCAGAAAGCAGAATGAATTGCCTGATCTGGATGGCCTGGTTTGATTGAATATATTGGGTTTTTGCAAGGTCACTGCCACAGTCTCTAAAAAACAAACAAAAAACTATAAACCCATAAACGCATTCACACAACTGTTTTTACTTTTTTGATGGAGAGTCTGTTTAAATAGATCATTTTTTTCACTCTAGAGAGAACTTTCAAATTACTTGAATCATAATTGTATAAAACTATCATGTTAAAAAAAAAAACAGAAGCGCTTTAATATTGGAACAACAGGTCTTGCTTTTAGCTAGAATTCTGAGGTTCCAGTCTTGCTTTAAGAAATACCAAATAATGCAATGAATAGTATTTTCCCCTTGAGTTCAAATCCTTCCTTATGTTCAGTTTGATCTGTAGCTAGCCTAAAACTAATAAATTTATATTAATTTTGTGGCTTCGTTAGAGCTCATTCTAAGTCCTGTTTAACAGCTGACTGTAATATGTCTAAAGTTTGTGCAGTTGTATTGAAGTGATCGATGACCCATTTGACCCAAATTCCTCAGGCAATCACTGGGATCTTGTGTCTTAAGACCCCCATCCATTCAGCAGTGAGTGACGATGTGGCTCTCACCAACAGCATACTAAGTGGTGGGGAGTGACGTGGTGAAGTCCTGCCATACAGCCAAAGATGGCAGTCCTGCCCTGTGGCCTGTGTCTGTGCACCACTCAGCAAAGGGGCACTGTTCCCCAAACTGCACATGGCTTCTACCATCCTGCTGGGAAAATAGCAAAAATGTTTTTTCTCCTGGTGGCAGGGTCCTCTAAGGGCCTGTGCTAGCAAGCAACCCTGAGTGTTGCTTGGAAGTCACTGGCCTTTGTTGAGGCCTTCAGTGGCCACGCATGGCAAGGGAATGGTAGGCATGGTAGACAAGGGAGGTACAGGACAGGACACTCTGCTCGTGCTACTGCTGGACAGTCTGGTGAAAGAGCCACCTCACCTTTTAAAAGTTTTAGTGACCTCCTTGCATTTAGCTTAAAGCCAGAATCGGCCTCACCAATTGCAGTGGCCAGTATAGAACCATATTATTGTCCATCTTTGATAGTAAACAGGACCAGGAAAAGTACCAGAAGAGCATCAGATTATTTATGTGGTAGCTTTCGCTTTCACCCCACAAGTTAAGAAGGGAAGGTGGCTCTCATCATGGACACGGCCACCAGCCCTGGGAGTCAGGTTGTCAGAGGCCAGACACCGAGAGAAGTGTTCCAGAGTGGGGAGCCACGCCAGCTCCACTGGGAAGGTGACCTTGCTCTCTGTGTGGAGCCAGAGTCCCTGCTGGGAAAAGGGACCAAGGACACTTGGCTGCAGGAGCCTTTCCTCTCCACACAGCAGTCAGAAGCTCACCTGTCTCCTCCCACCTAAGCCTGCTGTCTGATGACAATCCAGGGGCCACCCCATCATCCTGAGAGAACCTGGTGCAGCTGTCCGCAAGGCCTCTTCCACCCCCTCAGTGACGAACGCTGATGAGGAGAAAAAATGTACAGGAGCCTGGACATATTCGATGCAGCCAGAGCAGAAAACCAAAAACCTGTAGTCTTTGAAACTAATCCCAGTGTGTTTTGGAGAGTTTTGTACCACCTTTGGAATAGGTGATTTTTTAAAAAAACTTTTAGACTTTGCATTCAATTATTATATTTTCTGCAAATTTAGATTATATGAAAGTGCTTGTGAGGCCTTGTTAGAATATTTAATGAAATTTTTATCAAATTACACTTCAGGGAATATTTTTCCTTAAAGTAGAATATTTTCCCATTTTGAGATTATTTTTCTGACTGAATTTTATGTGCTTGTAAATTTGGACTACATTGGATTTTGGGCCATGTTTCCCATAAAATCTATAAAGAAAGATCTGGAGCTGGCCAGGTGAACCATTATTCTGTGGGTGTGGCCCTTGCAACCCTGGAGAGGTGGTCTCAGGAGAGGCACTATTTCCACACTCCTTGGGGCATTTGGAAGGTGCCTTCCTTGCTCCTCCACAGACATGTCACCATGTGCCAGGGCCTTTTGTTTTTGGTGGTCCCATCTGGTTGGTGGTGCTTCCAGCCAGGTCACTCTGAATGGCTGTCCCCAGCACAATAATTACTCCTGAGACTGGCAAAGAACGGGCTGACTAAAACCTAGAAATGAAATCACTTTCATTCTTTTCACTCCTTAAAATTGAGTCCTAAAAAATTAATTGATTTTGTCTTTCATATCTCTCCCTGGAACCCCCAACTAGCACTCTCCTGAGATCTCATGGTCTTGTTGGTATTGACTGCATTTCTAAACTCACTCCTTATCTGGCTGCCGTTATTTTACTGCAAACTTAATTTGGACTTTCCAGAACGATGCTCCCCTTCCTCACCCACATTGCTTTATTTCTTCCTCCTCCCTCAGGTTCTGACTTTCCCCCACTAGGATGTCATGACTCTGCAGGGGAAAACCAACACATTTTCCCATTAGAGCTAATTTCCCCTCGCTCTCCAGTGCATATTGCAAGGACCTGCTGATTTGTGTGTGTTCACATTTTTTAAGTGTTCCCTTTAGTGCTTTTTATAGATACCTATTTTTACCAGATCATCACTGCTTCCTAATTGTTCTCAAATCTTTTTTTTTTATTGTTGTTCAAGACATTTAAAATAGCAGAGTGGCCCTTGAGCCTTTAGATAATCTTTCTGAATCTCAGCCCTTTCTCTTTTATTAGCGACCACTTCCTCTTCATGCTGTTTCTTTTCAACATAATAGTTTTAAAAACCCCAAATATGTTTTCCTTTCTTAAGGACACTCAGAACTCACTTTGCCACCCTTCACGTTTTCCTTATTTCTGCTCATATCAGGAACTGAAAACACAGGGAAAGATGACAGATTAGTAGTCACAATGCAAAGATTAATAGCATCTTTTTTAAATTACTTTATTGTTGTTCAGTTACAGTTGTCTGCATTTTCTCTCCTCCCTCCCCCCCCCCACCTCATCCAAACCCACCTCCCTCCCTTGCTTCCACCCTTCCCCTTAGTTTTATTCATGTGTCCTTTATAGTGGTTCCTGAAAACCCTTCCCGCTACAGTCCCCTTCCCCCTCCCCTCTGGCTATTGTTAGATTGTTCTTAATTTCAATGTCTCTGGTTATGTTTTGCTTGCTTTTTTCTTTTGTTGATTATGTTCCAGTTAAAGGTGAGATCATATGGGCCTTTTGGCTAAGATCAAGTGTGGTAGTATCTGCTCTTATCAGATTAATAGCATCTTTATTGAACTAAAAAGCAAAACAGGAGAAAAAGAGATGCAGGTCTCCTGTTTATCCCTTCTCTTTTCACCCCATCTTTCATATCATTCCAGCGCTTTCATAACAGTGACTGAACACATCGTTCTAGAAAGCCGTCACTAGAATGGGCGAGAACACAACAGAGTTTATGACCTCTTTGGTTCTTGGTTTTCCGGTCTCTCAACTCTCAATATTTTTGGTACTTATTATCCAATTCTTTAGGTTTGGTATTCACTTTTTAGTTTCCCTCCTTTTGTAGCCTCCTCTTGTTTAAGCTCACATCCAAGTCTCTAAAGACTTCAAGATTTCAAAAGTCACAAAAATTTGCTAGGGTTCAGCTACAGGAATGCAGCCCTCCTGGGAGCCAGCCTTCTGTAGTTGAGAAATGGTGTGGACGCTCATTCTCTCAGGCAGCTCAGGGGCCAGTGAGTGACGCAGACCTGCACACCTTGGTGATTGTGTAAACATCCACGTACAATCTGAAACACCGGCCGAGGATGAGCCAGGAAGCAGCACTGTTCACAGTAGTCCAAACCTGGAAACAACCCAAGTGCCCACTAGCTGGTGAATAGACAAACAGACTGAAATGGACATGTATATGAAATTTCTAGAAAGGCAAAGCTGTAGTGACGGAATGCGGATCAGGCTCATAGGACAGGAGCAGGTTGACTGCAAACAGGCACGTGGAAATTTTGGAGGGTGATGGAAGTGTTTTAAAACGGATTGTGGTGATGGCTGCACAACTCTACACATTTACTAAAAATAATTGAGCTGTACATTTACATTCATGGATTGTAAGAAATGTAAATTATATTTCAATAAAGCTGTTAAAAAAGAGAGAAAAGAAAAAAAAGCCAAGAAGACACAATCTAGCATATATTTTCAGCCATACTGCTTAACTCCATTCTCTTAAGAATTATCTCTTAGTTAAGGATTAATATTCTCTTCCTGTCTTCCACTTGGAAGTGAAGTTTCAAATCTGAAGCCACAAACTGAGAAAGAGCCAACCAACCGCCAGTCTTCCGCCCAGAAGAACTAGACACGTGCGATTGCCTCGATACATACAAAACAAGAGAAGATTCTGGGTGACTCACTGTCTCTAAATGAAGAGCTGGAAGTAAATTCTCTCTGGAGTCATATTTTCACTGTGGTTAGAGGCCATCATTTATTTGTTACAACTGAGGTCTGTCCTTTTTATAACTTAATTTCTACAAGTATGAGACAATGTCCTTAAGTTCACAGACTTCTGTGAATTCTACACTATTCCCTTCCACAGCTGGGGCCAAGACTTTGTCAGTATTTCTCTATTATTTTACCATAATAGAAATTCTTAGATCAATCAAGTCTTATTTCAATTTACTAATGATCTCTGCACCAAAAATATAAACCTCATCTTAATGTATTGGCTTTTTAGCAGCTGTTTCTAGCATGCAGAATTAGCCCAAGCATTGTCTGTAGCCACAGATGCTGAACTGTTTCCTGAAAAGGCCCGTCCATACCTACCTGATGGTCTCCCTGCTGCCCACTGCCACTCTGTCTTGAGTCGAGATCAGGAAATAATTCTTTTCTTCTGAAAGGTCTGAGTGCTGGCGAGCCAAGGGTGGTGCTACCAGGTCCCACTTCACCTGCATGAGACCATCAGTGGTGCTTGTGCTCAGTCGGGGCTGTAATAAAGACGGCTACTATTGGTCCTTTCCCCACAGTCAGAATTCACTCTATCCTTCATCCACATAAGACTTCCTTGACAAAGTGACTCGCGTCCCTGGCGATGTATCGCATAATACATTATGGAACCTCATATAATCTCAAAGTGCCGTTGGGTGGGATCTGCTCGCTAATTGTGTGGAACGGTCTTCCAGCCAGCACACCCTCACTCAAAAGCCTGGTATTTCAATGCAAGTGCTTGTAGATATTTTACCACCAAAATAAAACATGGACTTCCTATCATTTTCCACTCAAAGCTGTTACATAATTGCTATTTTTTGATTGGCCATTTGACTGTGATGTTGACTGTGCTGTGTGATTCATGTTACAACAGAATGCGCAATAACCCCACTGTCTTTGAAGCCAATCGCTGGGCTTAAAATCCAGTTTTACAACAACTAGTTGAACATACTGACATTCTAAATCAACAGCAGCTTAAAACGAATACCTAGTTCCTTACGTTGTTTAGTTCATACACGGGGGAACACATGAAAATGTGTTCTGATCACTGTTCCCGTGGTGGTTGTGCCTATCCCGTCAACCTTATCCTGTCCCTTCCCTCTCTGACTTCTCGCTCCTTTTTTCTCCACCCATCTCTCCCTCCCCTCTGTTCTTCGTCTCTTCCCTGGCCATTTGAGATGCCCCAGCAGAAGACGACCCCTCCCCTTGTGCTCTGGAGACAGGCCACGGACGGCAGTGTCAGAACGGCACCGTGTGCAAGCCTGGGTGGGACGGGCCCAGGCACGGCATCACCAACTTTGACAACTTTGCCTTCGCCATGCTGACAGTGTTCCAGTGCATCACCATGGAGGGCTGGACAGACGTGCTGTACTGGGTATGTAGCTTAGGACATATAGAGGCAGGGAGTCCAGAAGGCTACAGGGACTTCCTCCCCTTGACTCTCCTTGTTCATCCTCCCCCTGATTTTGATGGAGAGGTTGATGAATTTCTTTGATTTCTTTCAGGCCTTTTATGAGAGACAAAGCATGAGATGTTCACCCTAACGGAGTCTCTCTCTGCCCACCAGCCTAAGGCAAATGCCATTTTTCAGTGTGTCTTCCACTGTGTCTAGTGAGAAGTTCTGCCATGCCCCCGATGCCTGGAACAGGTTGCCATTTACTCCCCTGCCACTGTTGGGTGTCCTATCTTCTTATTCTCGTCTTGCCTCTGTCCCCAAAAGACAGATAGATTATTAATTTTTAGGGCTAAAAAGAAAAGTCAGGCCTGGTCCTCTAAAAAGAAGCCATTTTTATTGAATGGTGTGGCATTATGGCATGCTATTATATTTTTATTTCTCATGCTAATCTTACTGTATCATATTAGAATAGTCCAGACAGATACATTACTGTCATTTTTACTGCTAACAAAACAGACTGCTGCTTATGTGATACATATTTAGGAATAGTACTTCTTAAGCGTCAACCAGTCAGCAGCAAATGTTTTGCTTTAAAGATGCCCCTTTTGTTACCCACCAGCCAACACTAGTTTGCTAACCTTTGAAGTGCCAGATTTTTGTACAACCTGTCCCACAGGCAGATATACACACCATATTTGAGCTGTCTTTATTCTGGCAGAGTTAAATCCATTATTTGTACAAAAAAACTCCAGAAAACATAATTCTTTACACCGTCTTCTATTTCAGCGTGAGATGTGATTTGCCAGAATCCAGTGTTGTTCTCCAGTACTTGGGTGAAAAATGTTTGTTGCCATTCTTGAAAATGCCATCTCACCTAGCATTTTGCAAAGAGTGAAATTTATTTGGCCATCCTGAAAACCACATAAGAGCCTGCTTAGGGAACTGTGGCTGCACACTGCAGCAGGGGGGAGTGGAGGCGGGGCCAGGGATGCCTTCCCACCAAGCAGAGCGCCCAGACAGAGAGGAACTAATGCCACAGGAGTGTTGACTTTTTTCTGAATCAGAAAAGTTTTGTAACAGCACAGAGATGTGATATAGCATGTTGTAGCTTCTAAATTTTTTTAATAAGCATCATGTCTTACTGATTCAAAACCCTCTTTGCCCAGTTTTTATGTTGTAGTCCACATGCTGAAACCCAGTGTTGCTATGAAATTTGTAGCTCTCTGCAATGACTACTTGAAACCTGCCTGAATACCTGTACCGAGCGAACATTTATTAAGCATTCCTCACATGCCAGGGGTGCTTCTAGGTACTGAGAATTCAGACCTAAAATACATCCAGTTCTGACTGAAAAGGTCAGCCTAGGGAAACACACTAGATTTTAGCTGAGTAACAGTGGCACAGCTGCAGCCGTGTGTTGTGATACTTCTAAAGAAGACAAAGGTCAAGTCACCCCTTCCTCAAACTCAAATGAAACATGGAAAAGCATTTATTAGGCCCATGCTGAATAAGAACTGGTTTTAAATTATTTGTACAAAGAGAAGGAATTGAACTTGTTATGCTTAGGCAAATTTATTTCATTTAGCAAAGCTGATCAACTTTCCTAGTGGCCCTAACTGGTGCTTCTGCCTGGGCGGACCCCTCAGGCCAGCCAAGGACACAAGTCTCCTTCTGCAAATGGGCAGTTTCTGCTCATGGGCCAGAAAATGTGATTGTATGGTACTGTGCTTTGGAGCCTCATCATGTGAGTTTCAAACCCATGCTTTAAGTTGCTATGGAAACACCTTCCATGGAAGCAAATTGAGGGCAGGGTGGCAGTAGGTGGGTGGGTGTGGGATTGATGGGAATAGGTATAATTTACTTTGCTGATGGCCCTGATGTATTTTTGTGATCTTTCTTCATCACTCCCTCCCTCTCCCCGACTGCAAGTCATTGATACTCCAACAGCCAGATGTGACCCAAAGAAATACTGTCATATTGACAGCTGGAGCAGAGAATGAGAACAAGCACAGAAATGCAACTACCAATTTTCAGCAGCTGTGTTGTGCCTCCTCCCCTGGGGTGTGTGTGATAGAGCTCAGGCTGGAAATGGAAAAAGTGTCAGAGGTGAAGGAACAGTCCCGGGCTCATGGGACATGCCTCTCTCTGATTTTCCCAGCACCTTTCCCTAATGGCCGTGTTGTGTGTGCGTGCATGAGTATTTGCACATGCACACACACACCTAAAGCTGAGAGATAGCCTTGTACTTGGGTGTTCATGATGGAAGCACCTTCCAGCCCAATGCTCTTACTTTCAGGCAGTTTCTCTAATTGCTTTGACCTTTCTATGGCCATTTTATTCTTCCTTCCTTCTTCTTCTCTGTCCCTCCTCCTTCCTCCCCCTTGAGCATTCCTCCTACTGGTCTGTAGGCCTGTATCTCTAAACCCACAGGCTCTCAAATCTCCATGTGCTTAGTATAACATGGAGCTTTCTAAAAGGAAGATTCCAAGACTTCCCTCTAAGCCCTTGGATTAGAAGCTCCAAAGTTATAACCCAGTATCTGCATTTTGAAAAAGCTTCCCAGGTGATTCTGATGCCCAAGCTGGAGTTTGAAAATCCTCAGAATTTTAAACTACTGAATTGAAATGGTGCTGCTTTGATGCTCTGAATTTGAACCACTCTAGGGAGATACTTTTCATTGAAATTGGGGAAGTAGGGTCTTCGGCCCACAAGAATACATTTCTCTTCACATCCAAGGGGCAAGTCTGGAGGACATGGGAAAGACCAACCCAAATTTTCAAGTATGGCAACCCCAGAGCTAGGCTCCTCTGAACCACCAAACAGCTAGTTAGAGGATCCTAGGGAGAGACTAGATCGTCACAGCAGGAAAGAAGCAATTGATTCAATCACTAGATATTGCCTGGGATAGAAGAGACTCAGGTGGTCACCATAGCAAACAGCAGACACCTGCCTCCTGCCCTGGAAGATACTGAGTCTGTTCCCCTTTTTCTATGGCATTCGTTATTTCATACCGTTGTTACAATTTTGAAGAGTTGGTGGACTGAAAGTAAAATCTAACTCAGTCAAATAAGACTTGATATTTCCTCTGTTATTAAACCTTTGGCGATATACTAAGTCAAGAAACCAATAAGCTGAACAATTAGCTTAAAACGTTGCTTGTACTTAGTGCTCTGTTCTAGAGGTCTGCAGATGGCAGGATACGGGGACTTGGAAACTAAGGCAGACTCAGGTCTGGACTGTCATTTCCTTGGGAAATGGCTTCTTAAGCCAAAGCCTCTCCATTTACTCTCAGAAAAACTACACCTCTTCAGAACTAGGGGAGGGGAACTGATCTCATAAAAAGTGCCAGCTTTTTTTGGAAGCAGTGAAACACCAAGACACGGAGGAAGCTAGGGTTGTATGGAGCGACCATTGCTTTCCAATTCTACTGTCAGGTGTGTTTGGTTTTTTAACCGAATGCCCCTAGCAGCCTTCTGCATGTGATTCGCAACTACTTGTCTTACATGGTTTAGCCATGTGCCTTCCTGAAGATGTAAGAGGCTGCTAGACCAGGATGATCTGTAGGGTTCTCACATTAGGGCCAGTTTGAAACTCTCTGCATTGTCCCTCCTACATAGCTCACAATTAAATAGCTTCACATCACTTCAGTGCTGGCTTTGGGCCCAGGACTTGAAATAGCTCCATCCATGCTCGTGGCAAACAGAATAACAGGGCCACTGAACTAGGGTTGAAACCCCCAGAGCAGGTCACACGTGAGAACTGTGCAAAAGGGAGGCAGCAGTGAGAGCAGGCACCACACAAGAATAAACTTTTCCAGGTCTGTAGGAGTCCAGACACCTGCATAATTCTTCATGAAGACGATCATGTTGGCTTCTCCCCCACCAACGCCCTTCTGCTCCGGGGCCCCTAGAAGTAGTGCATACTGTGCGGCACAGTAAAAAGCACTCTGGTCTGTGTTTTGCTGGACTCATGCTCTTCCCCACCCTACCACCATTGGGGTCGCCTTCTTCCCAATACCCATTGCCCACCCCCACCTTGGTTTTTTTCATTGTTTTAAAAATATTAGCAATTGTGCTTATAAATAATATCAGAAAGCATACTTAATGAGAAATCATATAAAGGAAATATTTTTAGAATCACGCATAGTGCCTTCTGTAGCATCTGGATTACTTTTGGTTCAACTGTAGAGCTTGGGAACAAAAGTGTAATGTTTTAACCTTAGTCATAAGTCAGTTGTCAACACTACACTTTGTTTTGTCATTCCACTACATGGCCGGACATGCTGGGAAGATGTTCTTACCAAACTCTCTCTCTCTCTCTCACACACACACACACACACACACACAGAAAAGCCACTCATCTCTGGTCTCAGTGCTGCTGAAGTATCCCTTGTTTAGTACATAGCAGTACAAATTAGCATCCAAGCAGGTTGTAATTCAGATTTTATCCTGTTTTCCCCCTACTCCACCATTCCTTCAAAAAGCTCCCTCTTTAGACTTCAGAATATAGAAAAAGATTCTCTGAAGGCATTAGGAAAGCAGAAAGGTAGACCTGAATTCTATTGATGACCTAATAGTCATTCTAAGTGAATAGCCAAGAAAAAAATCCTCAAGTAACCAAGAAACAGTATCCTTAGTTCTTTAACAGGTACCAGAGTAGAGAAAGTGGTGGGTCCTATTTAGGACCCTGTGGTCTTTAACTCTCAATCTGCCTCAGGGTGTTACCCACTTAGCCAGCTTTACACAGAGCATTTGTTATCTAAAATTTAAACAGTTGGTTCATAAACATATTAAGAAAGATAATTAGCATCTCTCAAAGTTATTTATTTACTTAGTGGGTTTTACTATATTCATTGCACTGGTATTAGGTGAGTCATTACTATTCAATAATTCAATTTAACAAACACTTATTGAGTATTTACTATGCTCCTAGGACTGAGTGGGGACGGGGTGGGACTGGTGAGGAGGAGAAAAAGGCCTGCCGTCAAGGAGTTTAGGGTCCAACTGAAGATACGGCTCACACAAAGAGATGTTTCCTAGCACTACAGAGCAGTGCGCTCAGTGAGGGCAGGGAGAGCATCGCACAGCACAGAGCAGGGAGAGGTGGGGTTTTGCTGCCCTTGAGGTTGGATGAGGAGGACAGGAGAAGGCTCCTCTGCCTGGGAGAGCAAGCTTTGTCAGGAGACTGCACAGAACTGTCTATCAGCCTCTCAACAGACCCAAAAACTAGTGTTCTTACCCAAGTGTTGAAAGGCCACCTGTGGGGTTGCAGTCCCAGGCATCACAGTCACCCATGCCAGGTGGCTGCTCAGGACAAACAAGCATGTCTTCTTGACTATGAGCCAGCTGTCCCCTACACAGGGGTCATACTGGGGGCCACCACTCCACTCTCCAGGCCTCCTAGCCTCCCCCAGGTTGTCAGCGCACGATCCCATCCAGTTGAGTGATTTTTAAAATAGATTGTAGTTGGAGGCGTTAATGTTGTTGGCTCGCCTTCCTCTCTGTTAGAGCTCGTTGGTGTCTCTCCCACGCAAACCAGGCTTTTTGCTGTGTTGCGCGGCACTCGCAGGTTTTCTGTGCAGAACGATAAACAGGTGCAGGTGAGACCTGTTGCCTGCCTTGCTGCTCACTCAGTGACCCGTGGGTGGACACCCCATGTCCCAGCAAGCAAGGTGGCAGAGGTCATGAGTAGTCACAGACATCAAGTCATTGCCCAGGGCGCTGGCGCATTTGGCAGCAGCAAATCCTGTCCTCTGATGACACTCTGTGTAAAGTGCTGTGACTTTTATGGGTTTACACCTCCTGCCTTTGTTGGCAAGTGACAGCCTCTCTCAGCGTTCAGTTTTTTTAGAGTCACAGTGCCTGAGCCATGAACCTTTCAGAAAAAAAGTGGCACAACTTGAAAACTCATGGAAATTAGCTGAGATCGAGAGTGGCCTGGAGGGAATGGGGGCCAGGAGATGTTCCCTCCATTTTTCCTTTTTGGGGAAAAATATACCTTGATTTAAGGCTGGGTTCCCCCCCAAGGAATGAGATGTTGGTTTCGGAAGGGTCTCCTGTGTTTTCCATTTAGTATTCCCTTTGTCCACTGATTCCGGGAGTAGTGAGGTATGTGTCTCAGCCAAGGCAGGGCCATCTGCTGGTTGTTGGTCCTGGAGGCCAAGGCTGCTGATGGCGACATCAGGAGGGCCCTTCCTGGCCTGCCTTCGGGAAGTCAGAGGGCTGCTTTTCTTATAGGCCTGAGAAACCACTAGCTTTCACGGTTCACAAGGCCCTATCCCTTTTTACCTCTGAATAAGCATGCCAGCCATCTGGGTCATTTTCTGAAAGCGTGAATGTATTTATTCTTTCTCTTCTTAATAGCTCTGTTCTAGCTGATTTAAGACATCACTCTATCACTCCAAGCATTGCCCTACTTCAGAGCCACCCAGCATTGTATGCGCTCTACCCAGTCAGCCCCAAAAGTCGGTGGCCTAGAATAAAGAAGAGAAAGCAGGAGGGGAAATAAAGGGGCTCTTTCCTCTCTGGCCAGAGCCAGGCAGACCAGAGAATCCACCTCTGGTGGCCGCTGAACACTGCTCACTAAGGGGAGTGATGGGGTCTCAGGACCACCTTGAGGCCCATTAATCTCTCATTTGTCCTCCTACCCATCACCTACTATTCCCCATCTTGAACCTCTGAAAGAGGTGTCCCATAGCCAAGGGCAAAAGCAAAGCAGAAACAGGACAACAAGGGAGAGGTGGAGAGCATGAGTCTCCTGGACACAGCCATGGCTACGGGATGTATTTATGGGTTGTGCGGCTAACTCTGGGATAGCTCTGGGTGATGTCGTCTGTAGCTCCATTCAGTTGAGGTTCTTAATGATGCTGGAAGTCACTCACATTGTGTATGGCACAGAGGAGAATACAGGCAGACTAAACAAGGGCCCAAGGAAATCTCCAAGGCCCATAGGTGTATTGTATAGGTGTATTGTCAGAGATGTGTGGCTGGGAAGACTGCATTTTCTGTGAGGTTAAGTGTTCACAGATTTGAGCGGGTATGAGGAAGCAGTCAGGAGAGATCTCATTTCAGGGAGCCAACCAGCTCTCCCTCCCACTCACCACCTTTCAGGCTCCGGGGCAGCACCACGGGGGTGAACTGTGGCGAGCACGGGGTCGCCTCCTGGACTGCCCCTGCTGGCTGTCCTGAGGGAGGTGAGGAGGTCTGTGGTGCAGGTGGAGCTGGGGAACTTCCTCAGAACAGGCCTCCCTGACCCCCTAACCATGCTTGGGGAAGCACTTTCCTATGGTCAGCATGGAACAAGCAGGCTGGACTGCCCTGCCCCACGGGGCCCAGAACACCCGTGAGATTATGTGCAGTGGGCTACATGTATGTGTGTTTTCTCTGGTGAAAGCCCACACTTTTTTTTTCCTTAAGCTTTTCCCGACCTCCCCACCCTCCCAAAAGAGCAAAGAAGCACTAAGTTAAGGAGGAGGAAGGGACCTCTTCTGACCTTCGAGGGCAGAATTTAATCTGAGAGAGAAAAGGCTTCACATGCCCTGGGATCCGAGTTTCCATAGAAGCCTCCTCACAGATGCCTCCTCTCATCGCAGGGCCGTTTCCAACCCTGTGGCTTTCACTGTGGCACAGAACACAATGTCTTACAGACAGTAGGTACTCAGTAAATACTTGTTGGACCAATGTGGACACTAACAAGACCGCTGCCAAGGATAACAGAAGGATTATGTCACAGTTCCCCATAATAAAATGTAACATACAGACCCCAGTATCACACATGACCCTCATAGCCGCCATTATGTGGCCCGTGGCTCCCGAGCTCCCCGTGACTCCCTTGTTTTTCTTCTTCCTAATTTCATTTCACCAATCTCACTCCTCCTGTATCAGTGCAACTTTGTTTTTTTCCTGGTCGTGAAGACTTCCCTCTGCTGCTTTGGTTTCCTTTGCAGCTTTGGCTCAGATAATTAATTACCTTCTGGCTGAAGGAGGCTCCCAGACTCCCTGCGATGGGGCAGCTCCAGCACACACGGAGCTCACTGCCCCGCCCTCCTCACAGCTGCTGTTGTGTTGGATGTTTCAGTGCTCGGCCACTGGGAAAAGCCTCTATTCCCAGAGCCAGGGCGGCTTTCCAGCTGTAAGCTCTATTTTTAACAATTGCCAGGTTCTCAGGAAAGCCCTGTTTCTATCACAGGATTCTTCTCTGCTCCTGCCGTCCTTGTCCTGCCTGGCCTGGCTCTTCCTTGCTGGCTTCCTCTGCCTCGTGCAGCCAGTCTTGCCTTTGGGCTTCTAGAACCTATATGATTACTTCTATAACTTCACCTATCGGCTTGCATTGTGGTTGCCTGTCATTCTTCTGTTCCCCCTTCAAACAATGGCTTCCTCTTTACACTGCAGTGCCTGGCACATATCAAGTTCGTTCATTCACTCAACAAACATTTACTGAGGACCTGCTACATGCAAGGCACTGTTCTAGGCCCCTGGGGTACACCAATGAACAAAAAAGTCGAAAACTGCCAGTTTTCATGGGGTTTACATTCCAGCATGGAAGACAAACACATAATAAATTAATAAATTATAGATTAGAAAGTGATAAGTAGTATACAAAACACAGAGCAGGGTGTGTGGAAGTGGGAATGATCGATAACTCACATTAAACTGAATTAAATTTGACATAGCTCAGTGGACGTAGGTGGGAATTGTCCTTTTCCTCCCTGGCTCATTTCTAAGAAATGGCCCCCAAGCCCTTGGCACAGGTTTGTACTTTGCACCATGACTACATTTGGTAGATTCTTCTAAAATATAGTAATCCCAGATAAATATTAATACATTTGCAAGGAATATATTGGAATATAACATTTCAAATTAGACTAGGTAGGCCACTCGTACTTGTCAATCCTTTTTGTCTACAGCATGCAAAGAACACACTGGCCCCGCACACTGCGGAGTGTGGGTGAGGCTTCCCAGGGCCTGAGGGCTGGGGGGCACTGTCCCAACACACCTGGGACTTGTCTCAGCGCCTGGTGGTTGGTGGTCAGCAACTCAGCCTGCTGTGGAAGCACCTAGGTGATTAACATGCAGAGTCGGGAGGCCCGCTGCATTCTTGAAGAAGGGCCCAGGAATCGGCTTTGTTCACACCTCTCCCAGGTGGTTCTGGTCCTGGCAGTCTTTGGGTCCCACTTTGAGGAACACTGCAGGGCAGCAGAGCAGAGGTATTTAGTAAATCACAACATTTTCAGTGTCCTTATATTTAAAATTGAGAGTTAAGGAATGATCCATAAAGCAGAGGCTTTCTCAAACTTTTCTGTGCATCAGACTCACCTGGAGGGCTTGATAAGACAGGGTTGTTGGACCCACCCCCAGAGCTGCGGGACGGAGCCTGAGAATGCGCATTTCAAAACAAGTTCCAGCTGAAGGTGATGCTGCTGGCCTGCAGGACGCCACTCTGAGAACCACCAATGTAAACCATTCAGGAAACTTTGTACTTAGGAATTTGGATTCCTATAAGCCAAATACACAAAGACAAAGTCGGGGTTCATTTTTGGAAGATAAGACTAAAATAATCTTGTCAGAAAGCATCAAAAGAAATAGATTTGAGAAATTAAATCAGAACAAATTTTCTTTTTGATAAAAATGCTGTCCTGTGCCCTACCCTTATCTTCACATCCACTCGCGCTAACCCTGGAGGTGCTGGCGAATATTCAACAGCCAGCCGTTGGGGACCACAGGATGGAGGGGGCAGGCCTGTCACTTGCCCGTTTCTGTCCACCATGGCCAATTTCAAGCTACCGTTGTGAAGTCACTGAATATGGAGCTGGGAGGAAATGCGTGGCGGCCCTCTGATGCCCACAGAAACCAGCTCTGCACACCATGGCCTCCAGCTACTCTAGTGGGTTGCAGACTTTCCTGGGGAGTCACGTGATTCAGTTAGTTACAGGTCACAGTTTCCAGGGTAAGGACTGTGTCCATCTAGGCTGTGGTTATAGTCACAGAAACCGTTCTCTGAAAACATAAACCAAAATGACCATCTTTCCTGCTTGTAGCCTGTAGTGTTGGTGAAGCCCAGGCACCCCGACTCTAAATTCTGAGGTCAGCTCAGATCCAGGCGGCAAGCCCCTCGGGAAGGCCTCCTTCCCCCACGCCCTTGGAGGTGCCCATCTCTGGCTCCCTCAGGAAGAGCCGAGGCACTTCTGACACCGAGCTCAGGGTGCAGTAGAAGATTTAATTCCATGTAAACCCAAATGAGCTAAAACCATTCCTTGCTGAAGAAATTATTTTTTGAGCCAACTCCACCTTCCTAGACAGGTGAGTAGAAAACATTGGGGAAATTGTTTTTTGTTCTAGAAAATAAGACAACAGAGAGAGCCAGACAAGATCTCTCTTAAGGTAGAGCCTTTCAAAAGTCCCTAAGAGTTCAGGTCAAGGTCATGGAAAGTAGTCTGAATATAGATGATGCAATGTGAGGGAAGCAATGGACCATGATCCACATAGACAGAGACGAGGTTCAGCCCCATTTGTCTCCTCCAGATTCTCTCCACTCCCTTCTCTACCTGCCTCCTCTCTTTGACTCACCTCTGCTTTCTCTCTTTCCTAACTTTCCTTCATCTTTCCAGATGCAGGACGCTATGGGCTATGAGTTACCCTGGGTGTATTTTGTCAGTCTGGTCATCTTTGGATCCTTTTTCGTTCTAAATCTGGTTCTCGGTGTGTTGAGCGGGTAAGCTGACCATTTCCATGTCCTCCTTATGATGCAGCCGAGCAAGGTCCCAGGTTCCACTCTGTCCATCGCCAGGATCCTCAGGAATGGGACCCTGTGAGGCCCAGGAAAACCAGGGGGAAAGGTCTCCTTCAACCACAAATTCTGACCCATTGGCTGGCAGGCTGATTGGCCTCTGATTTGCACCTAGAGGATCGGGTCCTGGCGCTGCATGGGTCAGTGTCTGGAGCCAGTGATGGGTGCTGGGCCGTGCTCGACTGCTGTGTGTGCCTCACTAACTATCATTCCGTTCTTCCAGGTCAATGATGCCGTAGGAAGGGACTGGCCCTGGATCTATTTTGTTACACTAATCATCATAGGTTCATTTTTTGTACTTAACTTGGTTCTCGGTGTCCTTAGCGGGTAAGGAAGACCAAGGAAAAAGGTCTTGATTTTTCAATTTTATTTACTCTTTCTGCTATTCCTGGCTTTATTCTCTTCCTGGCTCGGATGAACCTGGGATAAAGGGCCACCTCAGGAGCCTTGAAGTGAATGTCCTTGGCCTGGCTGGGTAGAGGGTCAAATGTACACGGATTAATCCACTGGTTTAGGCTTCACCAAGAGATACCGAGGCCCACCTATCTCCTGCCAGCTCATCCAAGCCCGTGCCTCCCTCATACAGCTGCTCAGGTAGGCAGGGTGCTTCTCCTTGTAGCCGAGGAGTAGCGTGGCAACCCCTGGCCTGGGAAGGCTGTGGCAGCTGGCACTGGAGGGAAGAGTCACAGACTGCGTGCCTTCAGCAGATGCAGCGGTCTTGCAGATGATTGGTCGTGGCCTGACCCTGTGAGCCAGTCACAGTACGTGCCAGGCTCACGGTGAAGACTTCAGAGAGCCTTTAGTCAGTGCTGAACCAGGGTAATAAGAGTTTGATTGAAAATATAAATAAACAAATACAGACTAAAAATAGCATTCTCTCTGGTTCTAATTCATAGACTGGGAAGTCCATATCTGGCATCCCCTTGTCTGAGTGGAAAGGACACTTAGCTGTGTAAAGCCCTAGATTATATGAGAACTGAGGAGGAGGAATATACTTTCCTTTCAGTTTATCTGCTCAGCTCCAAGTATAAAGCCTGCCTAATTTTGGCCTTTGCTCAGATAAATTTAAAAAGTGGTACAAGCAGCAGATGTGCCGGGCATCGAGGAGCCCCGGAGATGGCCACCTGTACCAGGGGCCTTCCTGGATTTCCTCGGCCCGCTTCCTTCTTCCCAAGCCCGTACCAGCCGTGCCAAGGCCTAACACCTAAATGCTCCTGGTGACCTGCTCATGGTGACATGCTCTGCTGCCTTGGCTACGAGGGGAGGGCTGCAATCTGTTTCTGCTCTGCTCAAGACAGGCTAGCTGCTTTCCATAGCCTTTCCTAGATCTCCAGGGACATTAATGCTGGGAGAAAGTCAGGCATAAGGAGAAAGACTGATCTTCGTTTTTACTCAGTAATAAACTGGGAATAACTACTCCCACCTCCTGCCATAGCCTAAAGCAATGCAGGATTGTCTGATTTAGTCTTGGGGATTGGGTGAAGGGGGGCATTTTGCTTCCAGTCTCACCCTTTCCCGAGGTGGGTGGCTTGCTGGAGACTTTGAGGACAGGATGTCTCTGCCAAGGTAAGATCACACAGGCAACTAGTGTCTCCCCTCCGGGGTAAGAGTGATGAGGACATTGCAGTCCCCTGATTAGCTGCCTGGAGGGCGGGAGGGTTTTCCTATCTGTGTTCCAACACGAGAAAATGCCCTTGTGTTTATATGTAAATCATCAGTGAAAGCATTGAAAAAAATCAACCTCATCGCCCTCACTTAAGACAGAAATTCAGATATCCCAGATCTGTGCTTGATGGATGCATAACGTTGAACAACTTCACCTTTTTAAATTTTAGTTACCCATCTGAAAAAAATTAAGATAATCATAGGTTGTTGGGATGGTAGAATAAGATCATTTGTATAAAATACTTAGCTTACAGTAAGTGCTCAATAATGGTGCTATCATTACAATGGTACTGTTTACTTGGTGCCTGTCATAACTGGAATTAGTGAATAGAACCGTCAAAAGTTAGAACTACTCCAACCCTGTGTTTTAAAGGGTTAAAAGAGGGAAAGTGAGCCCACAGGTGTTAAGTGACTTGTATAATGTCCCGTTCTGGTAAATATCAGAAAAAGGCTCCCATTTTCCCATCATTGCCCGTTGGATACATATTGAATGAATGTGAACAGCAACATAAGCCAGAGCTCTGAACTTGTAGAAGATTTTCTAATATTTCCGTTTTCTTCCCCCAGAGATTAGAAACAAATCTAAGTGAAATACCGCCCCTCCCCCCACTCCCCAGAGTCTGATTGGAGAGCAGGAAACAGATCGTAGAGACCCCTCCTCAAGCAGAGTATGTGCCCGCGGTCCTTTTTGGCCCCTCAAGAAAAGTCACCCTCCTGGTGGTATCAAAGCAGAGACGTGAAATGACAGCAGCTGCTGATGTGAGAGAAAAGCCGTTTGGAGATCGTGTCCAGGCCTGACCCAGTCCCAGGGAGAGGAGTGTGTAAAAACACTAGCCCAAAGCCTGGCGAGTAGTAATACTCGCATGTGTGCTGACTCCGAACAGGAACACCAGGCCTCAGACTTCGGCACCTGAGGGCCCTTGAATTTGCACATTGCTCTCCTGGAGATTTCCTGAGCACCTGCTCCTGACCCGTTCCCGAGGCAGCAGCTTGCTGCTCAGAGCTCTGAATGGCCGGCAGAACATCTCCCAAGGCTTTCAGGGCCTCTGGGCACACCTTCTCCCCGGATGCAGAAGTGTCTGTGGGGGAGCAGCTCCCCTCTCTGGGTTAAGGGGCCCTCTCTCTATCCTGTCAAGAGAGCCAGCCAGTCTGAGCGAGCCACCCTGGGTCTATGAAGTGAAAAAACCTGGACTCAGGCTCCTGCCGGCTCCTGCCTGGTGGTGGCAATTTTGGTTTTGAGTCAGTGTCTTGATTAGGCAGGACCACAAGAATGCAGCAAAACTCCCACTTATTCGTCAGTCAGGCTCCTGGTTCAGCCAACCTTTCCGAAGCTTTCAGGAGTCTCAGAACCCCATGGAATTCATGCAGCGATGACACACTAATGGTGCCAGCATTCTCTACGCCAGGTGCTGTGCCGGGAGCACTGGTGGAATAGCTCATGCCGTGCTCACAACAACCCTGTGAGCTGGGTGCTATTCATATCTCCATGTAACAGAGAAGAGAAGTGAGGTTTACACAGAGAAACTACCTCACTTCTAACGGGTAAAAAACAGAGGGTCCAGGATTAAACCCTGCAATGTGAACCCATAAGCTCTATTTCAGACCTCTGTTTTATGCTGTCCTCCAGCCAATTTGAATGGTTAATCCTGTGTCCCGAAATTACAGTCCAGAAGGGGGTGGTATGAAGAGCAGCAGCTACTGTGAGGAAGGGGCAGAGCAGGCAGCAGCACTGGCTCCTGTCAGGCTCCTGGAGACAGCCAGGGGAGCGAGAGTCCCAGGAGGAAGGGGGCAAAGCCACTGCAGGATGGCCGCAGTGGGCAGGGCCATGAACCCCAGGGCTGCCAGCCTACAGATCTTCATAGCCCTTCAGAGAGAACAGCCCCCAGCTCAGCAGCACTGCAGGCTCAGAGCATTCTGGGACTGGGGGCATGACAGCCACAGCTAATTAAGAATAATACTTTATAGCCCAGCACAGTAACTCATGCTCAAATTATATCCTTCAGTCACCAAGAAAAGGTTAAACTGTGCTTGGAGCTTGCTACTCATGAATGTAAGGAAGATGACAGTCCATAAAGTTTTCATTTAAAGGTGGAAATCCAAACTTTTGGTCATCAGAGGATCCTTTAGGTATCTTGTAGCTGGAATACGCGCACATCAGAACACTATTCCTGGCAGGGAGGGATGATAGTCAGTATAAAGAATATACATCTCGTGGGGTATTTCAGAGTGCTTCCATGTTCATCATCTATGGATCCTCACAAGCCACAGGCCTGGTGTTCTACAGATGTGAATCAGGTTGCATTTGCTTTCCCCTTCAGAAATCTCAGCCTCCAGCTTATTGGAATTAACATGGCAATGATGATGAGATTCTTGAAATTGCATTGGAAGCTGTAATCAGTTGAAAGTTCTAGTCTCTGGAATCCAGTTACTTTATGTTTTTAAGTGATTGTGAACAGAGGGCTCCAGACATGTGCCTTCAGGTAACAAGGGGCCTAGGATTTCTTCGATAGATAGGCATCCAGTTCTGCCCACTGGGAAATGGGCATGTCTCTCTCCCCCAGAAGCAAAGAGCCTGGCAGAAAGGCATTTACATCCTGAGAACATAACTAGACCATGGTACAACGTGCAGTCCAGAAGGAGCAGGAGAAAGGCCGGGACGTGCATGCATGGCAGGTGGAAGCAGAAGAGATGGCAACATGGACAGTTGATTCTCATTATTCCGTGAAGTCACCACAAACACTGAGTATCGAATACTGAACACACTCTTAGGAGAAGTGCAAGGTTAGGTTCCTGAGAGTCTCTGATCATAACATGTTTGTCAAGTGATCAGTACATAATCTGTATTTTGTGTGTTTCTACTTAAATACACTTTATTTGATATATGGTGTGGATTTGTTAACATCAAACTTATGGCCAACAGCCCTGTAACTCAGGCCTGAACAAAGCTTGTCCAACACGGATTTCTCTGTCAGGCACATGGCAGCCTTCTTGCACTTAGGAAACTAGACAGCACTTCAGCGCTATGCTTGGGGGCCATTTTATACTGCAAAATCACCAACAAAAGGCACACAAAGTGGCTCTCAATAGATCCTAAAAGAGACCTTTGTTAGCAATCTAAGCTGAAACAGCATACAGAGCATCAGCGTCACCTTGTCTGACCTCAGCGAGGAACGTGGCTCCAGTCTCTTGCCATTGTACAGATGTCTGCAGATAACCTCAAAGGCACCCCAGTTATTCACTCAGGGGTTACAAATAAATTTTAGTGAGTAGGCAAGTTCACAAATGCAGAATCTGAATAATGAGGACCAACTGTATTGATTGTAGAGGGCCTAAAGCCCCAGCCGTCTGTATTGACTGGGTTTTCCACATGCACCCTCCCTTTGTACGCTGGTTTTTGCATTAGTGAGTCCAGGTCCTCTGGCTCTGTGCTCCATCCTCATTTTTCATGTTGGCCGTTGCTGGCCAGAGATGTGCTTCTGTTGTATGACAAACCCCACAACTGTGACTGATTATCTAGCCGGCTCCTGTCCCTGGGCCTAGCACTGCCCATCAGACTGGGGCCTCACGTCTTCATTAGCTCAGTCCCCAGAGCATGGCTGGCATCCAGGCGAGGAGATAAAGAGAGCCAGGCACTGCCACCCAGACAATCCCTTACTACGTGGGGTCTGATGGTGTCCTACGCTCCCTGGGAGCCAAGGGGAGCCACAGGGCTTCAGATCTGACACTGCCACTTTTCTCTGCCTCTCACACCGTCAACACACCTCATTTTCCTTTTCTCCCAGTGGATGTTTATGTTGGGTCCCCAGAGGTCTTGGGGTACAGATGGTGAGTTTTTTATTCCACAGGGCAGATGCTATAACAAGACTGAGTCAATTGTCCCTACTCCAGTTTGATCCCAGTCCTCGACTCCCAACTCCAGAAGAAGGATGGGGAGTTGTTTTGAAACTAGAATTTGAACCCTCTGCAAAATACTCCAAAAGAGCTAAAGTAAACCCTCAGCTATTTAGTCCCCTTACCACCTAAACGCACTATACAGGAAAAGGAATGGAGAGTGGGCAGAAAGAGAGGGAAGAGAGGGGTCCTGGAAGTGTAGTTTTGGAATTGATTCACATAGCAGGGATCCTCCATATGAAGTGACTGTGCCCTGAGAGCAAGCCTATGTCCTGGAACAGTGTGACCAGGTATAGAGGTTTGGGGGCAGAGGGGCTGGCATCTTTCCATGCCCACTCCCAATAACAAAAGGAGAGAGGGGCAAAGCAGAGCAAAGCTTCCATCTTCACTGCAAGCTGTTAATCTGGCCCCTTTTCCCTGGTATTAAACTCCCTGGGAAGGAAATGAAAGTACCGCCTGTTGGCAGGAAGCCCAAGAAAGAGCAAGTTCAATCCAATTAGAGTTGGATTCAATCAAATTTAAGAAGAAAATTCCATCCAAACCAGAGCATCATTAAGGCAGCATTTGAAGAGAGCTCATTAGCTTGAGAGCCCCCACATCTCCTAGTTTAAAAAGTTCCCTAGGCCACTCCCAGCCCCACCCCCCATTTCACCATGAAAATGGTGAGTGCTAAAATCTGTGCTCTCTTGAGCGGCACTAGCAAATGCAAATACTAGACAGTGGGTGTGGTGAGCTATCCAGCATCACCGAGTGGATTCAGGAGCTGAGCCTTTATCACCTATAGTTTGCTGGTGTGTCCTTCCTTCCAAGGTCTCTTTCCTGTAGAGTTTGGCTTGTGCAAGAAATTCTCGCAAGGTGCAGCCTCCCACCCTGAACTGGTGAGAGAAGGAGGAATCATGTTTGTAAAAATTAAGATGCCCAGTGCATGCCACACACACACCACTGAGGGCCCCACTTCCCATAGACTGAGTATCAGACACAGGAATGCTCCTGGCTTTGCAAGTTAAGAATTAGCCTTCTTGATTATTGCCTTCTGCTGCCAGTCCTGCCTTGCTCAAAAAGTGAATTTGAAGGTAGAGAGGAAATAAGGACAGAATCATAGAAAATAACAAAGAAATAGCCACTGTAAATTTTTCAATAGGTCCTTCTTCCAGCAAACCCCAATTCAATTCCAGTTTCTACTCATTATTACTTAAAAATGAATGCATCATTTAACTTTTATATCATCTTGATTTTATGTATTTTTCCATTCTGATTAGATTTCTTTTTTTAACCATAAAGGAGACCCCCAGGACATTTTCTTGTGTTTGGAATCCTCATTTGTTCCCATGAGGGAAAGAACTTTCTCTAAATGAGAAATCCTTCCAGGCAGCTAAGAGTGACAGAAGGAAACCTAGTCATGAGAATAGAGACGGAGGGGACTCAGTCCTCTGGAACTCAAATCAGTGGTATAGTGGTAAATATATGACAGTTGGCTCATTAGGGTTGGGGGAAGCCCTAGTTTATAACATTTGCCATTTTCCATGGTGTAAATATTCCCACCATGGCCAATTTCAAACCACCACGGAGACCTCACTGAAGCCAGAGTTGGGAAGAACCGTGTACAGGTGGCTCTCAGGAGCCACTGTGATTGGTGGCATCAGCACACCACTGCTCCTAACACCTTCTGTCATCCAGAGGCTCTTGAGAATTTTCTACTACCACCCAATACTGGGGGAAATGCAAATCAAATACATGTTCTATACTGTTGGTGGAGGTTTTTTAGGTTACTGTTCAGAAGGAGTTTCCAGGTCACTGGAGAATAGTTGTTATTAAAGCCTGTAATCATGGTCCAGGAAAAAGGGAAACGGATTTCATCCCTCCCTTCCTGTAACTCCTTCCACTTATGTGAGAGTAAAGACAAAACCTGGGATGACTAGAGAAAGCTGTCTGTGGAAGTGTGGGTACGTGGGCGGACTTTCTAGTGCAAAGTAATTCACACTTGTTTCCCCTTGTTCCCATCTCTCCTTCACGCCCCACCTGCTCCTTCCTTCCATCCGTGCACTGCCCTGCCCTGTCCACTCCACTCTCTCTGCAGCGAGTTCTCCAAAGAGAGGGAGAAGGCCAAGGCTCGAGGAGATTTCCAGAAGCTGCGAGAGAAGCAGCAGCTGGAAGAAGACCTGAAAGGCTACCTGGACTGGATCACACAGGCGGAAGACATCGACCCTGAGAATGAGGACGAAGGCATGGATGAGGAAAAGCCCCGAAACAGTGAGCAGCCCTCCTCTGTCTTGACTGTGTTCTGGGAGAGGGAAGAGATGGTGGCGAGGACAGCAGAAACCTTTACCACTGATCTTCCTTTACAGTTGTCTTCCTGGAGCAACATTGGTCTCATTGTTCATAGTCATTTGCTAATCATAAAAGTTAGTCACAGATGTGAAATAATTGCTGTTGATCTGTAAAGCCTCGTATTCCTTTTAGAGTCTTTGATCTCAAAGACAGCCGGGATTTTGCTAAGGTGACCTCTTTCTATATTTTTTAAAGATTTTATTTATTTATTTTTATACAGAGGGGAAGGGAGGGAGAAAGAGGGGGAGAGAAACATCAGTGTGTGGTTGCCTCTCACACGGCCCCCACTGGGGACCTGGCCTGCAACCCAGGCATGTGCCCTGACTGGGAATCAAACTAGCGACCCTTTGGTTTGCAGCCTGCGCTCAATCCACTGAGCCACATCAGCCATGGCCAAAGGACTCTTTATTTTTAAATCAGACATCTTCCTTCAGGATCCATCTCTTTGGGCAGAGGGGCAAGCTGCCTGCTCCAGCCTTGTTCAAAGGAATAATTTCAACATGCAGCTCCCTGGAAAGTAGGATTCTTCCCTCCTTTGCAGCAGACTCCCAAACACCATTGCACTTTTTCATAGAGAAGGGAGCCAAAGGTTTCTCTTAAGGAGGTCAGATTCAAAGTGCTAAATGGGAAGACCAAGGAAGCCCAGAAGCATTTGACAGTTAGGTTATAGAAATGGAGCCAAATCCCTTCCTCTGGGGGCATGAGGCAGACTGTTGGCTAGGCTACTGCTGGGACAGAAATGAGGGTGATAGATGATACCAACTTGCAAGGTGATGAACCATGGGAATTCAGGCTCTCATCAGATAAGCCCATTGGTTCTCCACATGTGCTCCCGGGACCAGCAGCACCAGCAGCACCTGGGAACTTGCTAGAAATGCAAGCTCTTGGACTGCACTTCAGATCTGCTGCCTCAGAGACTCAGAGGCAGCCTAGCAATCGCTTTGAACAAGCCCACCAGTGATGGTGCTGCCAGGTGCATTTGAGGACCACTGGTTAGCTCTAATGACTCCCTGTTTCGTTTGGCATCCATCTCTGTGGCTGCCACACACTTCCCGCCTCTTTCTGTGTGGAGTCTTCCTCTGTCATTTCACATGTTGAACAGGTGGATTTCTGTCCTCAAGCAGTGTAACTTAAAAATAGTTCCTAAACATTGAGCATGTAGGGTGGTCAGGAACCAAAAAGGTTAAACAGCCAACCAAGATGTCTGCTGTATGGAGTCAGGCAGGTAAGGGTGGGAAGCCAGAAACATTCCCTGAGTGGCGAGGGAGATGACAAGTCCCACCGAGGCTCAGGGACACTGATGGAGGGCAAGCAGGGTGTCATTATTAGTCAAGTGCTTCTGTCCTTAAGGAGGCCAGGAAGGCCGCAGGACTGTCAGGAGAGCTGACCCAGAGAAAATGACGCTCTTCCCATCAGTCGTTAAATCCCCGTGTGTGGGTGTATGTGTACATATACGTCCTAGCACAAATATGTAAATACGGTGAGTCTAATTCCTCGGACTTGTGAGTAGGCATTAGTTAGGTCCATGTGTTCAAGCCCCACGACCGATTTCTGTGTGCTTCCACTTGTTGGTATCTGAGTTCTAACTGGGAATCTGGAGAAGGATCGGGTGGAGGAAGTAGGGAAGAAGGTAGCCAAGATGTTCGCAAGAACAGAATCTCTGCTCCCTTGTTGCGGAGACTGAGAATCCACCCATCAGCGGCTCCCTTTCTGATATCTGCTCACGAGCAAATACAACATTAAAACAAAAAAACAACAAGAGACTGGTAACAACGTAATGTAATAACCTAAGAAGGTCTTCATGCTCTGCTAAGTCATTTCGCAAGTTGGAAGGCAAGGCCTTCAATGGATTGTAACAATGAGCAATGATGCCACTGAGGGTCTTTCTGGAAGAATGTTTGGCAGATTCTATTATAGTGTTGATGGAACTGTGAAGGAGTTAATTAGTTGGGCATGGGGTGGTATGGTAAATAAATACCCCAAAGAAGCTTACTTCTGAAACATAGAAACTGGTATCTTAGTCTCTCTCTCCATCCTAAGTCAAGGTAGAGACCCAAGGTTATGGTTAATGCTGATGAGCAAGTTTCTTAGCATATAATTAAAAATGTGTGGCATCGGCTACTTGCTTAGCAGTCAGTTTGCCGCCCATAGATACACATAGTTATTCTGTTCTCTGCCTAAAACAAGAGCTTCTGAGAAGAAGTGTGCTCCTTCCCTGTCCTGACCGTTGAATGAATAAATTCCAAGGAGTTCCCAGCACAGAGAATTCTTTGCTGCTGGGGAGCAGGCCACAGGGACAAGGCCCCTCTACCCACATTTCTGGCCAAGCTTTGAGAAGAGCATGATGAACTGCCTACTCCAGCGGACAGAACCTCTGCCAAGATTTCCAAAAGCCCAAATATGGATGAAATCAGACTGTGGAGACTGTCGTTCCTCCCACCTCGTGCTTTTTCACGGTGGCTGGAGGGGCCTTTGGTGTCTGCTTCTCGTCCTCAGTCAGCCTGCCTTAGGGGAATGGAATGGGAGCCTGCCCCCTTCCACCGTGGAGATGGTGGTGGAACAGTTCTCCAAGGGTGGGGCAAGAGAAGGAGTGCACAAGAAAGCAAGATATAAAGTGAAATAGGCCATGCAATGAAATGAATGTGAGAGACAGTAATGGAGCCAGGAAACCAGCCCAGGGGGCTGTGTCTATCGGGGAAGTCCAGTACAAGCGGTTGATGTGATTCAATTATTAGGGAATTGGCAACCTAGTAGATTTGCAGAAAAGACAACTTATGGCTCAGAAACTGTATTCCTGTCTTCAGAAGTTCATAGTTTACCCTTTGAAAAAAAACATGGGGAGAAATGCTGCTATAGTATATGTTTTTCAATGAACATAGTATCTTAGCCTTTAAAATTGCTAAAAGATTACATTATAGTATATTTGCCAACTCTTTTCAGCTAATCTTTAAGGAGTGTTTTTTAAAAAAGGCATCATTACTCTTCATCAATGGCTGTGGGAGCCTCTGCTTCTCCCCTGGGAGAAGCCTGTCAGCACTTACAAGAGGCCACCAGTATAGGACACTGGTGAGGGACAGGTGTCTGCAGTGCAGGACAGTGCAGTGACACCTCATTACCTGGTAGTGAGCATGCCTGCGGGAGCCCAGTCAGTCATTTTCCCTAGAAAAAGCTAGAAACACCACTGAGGAAATAGAAATAACAGTACTGGGGAAGACAGAAAGAAAGGGCGTGGTTAGGAGGTACTTCTCTAAATAACTTGAGTAAATGATGCGGCTGGTAAATTACATACAAAAATAAATTCCAGTTCATGCTTCCACCCATCCATCTGCCAACTAAAGGTCTGCTCCGTGACAGGCACCGTTTCAGGTGCAGGGTAGATAGCAATGAGCAAAGCAGTCAAACCCCCTAGCCCCGTGGAACTTACCTTCTAGTGGGGAGACAGACAATACATTAAACAGTGTGGTCAGCACGTGGTAAGTACCATGGAGAAGGATGGAATAGCGAGAGGGGGACGGAAGCGTTGAGAGTCAGTAATTTAGGTGGTGTGGCCAGGAAATACCTCACTGAGAAGGTGGCATCTGAATGAAGACTTGAAGGCAGTAAGGAAACGAATCCTGTATCTATTTGGGAAAAGTGCATTCTGGTCAGAGGGAGCAGCCCATGAAAAGGCCTCAAGACAGGAGCATGGTGATGTATCTGAGGAACAGAGAGAAGGCTAATGTGACTGCAGAGGAGTGAAGAAGGGGGAGAGAGGTAGGCGATGAGGTTCAAGGTAACTGGGAAGTAGATCATGAAAATCACTGTAAGATCTTGGACTTTTACTAGGAGTGAGCTAAGCAGTGACTCAGTGAGCTGAGAAGTGACATGACCTGACCCAGGTTTGCCAGGAGCTCCCTGGATGCCAGAATGGAAAACAGGTGGGAAGGGCAAAGCAGGGAGCCAGGGGAGGTTCCTGCTTAAAGAGACAGTGGCACTTTGTCCTGGTAATAATGAGGTGGTACAGTCAGGCTCCCGAATGACATCATTTGCTGACATATCAGATATAGGATCTGAGAGAGAGAGAAAGGTAGAGAGAAAGAGATCAGGGTGTTTGCAAGGTATTTGTCCTAAACAGAAGTAAGAGTGGAATCCTCATTTACTGAGATAGGGAAGGCTGAGAGGAACAGGTGTCAGGGCAGGAATATCAGGAAAACAAGCCATCTTGCACCTTCACGTTTGAAATGCCTATTTGACATCCAAATGTAGAAGGTGAGTAGGCAATTGGGAATTCATCCGAGGCCAGGGAGAAGTCTGGGACAAATTATATTTTGAGGAGTCAACAACATGCAGAAGGTATTTAAACCTGTTTGCCTGGATGAGAGCTCTTGGGGAGTGGTGTAGACGGAAGTGAGAAGGGGTATAAGGGTCTGCGCCCACTGCTGTTTTGGAGGCTGGGGCAGCGAGGGAGAAGTGGCAGAGCAGACTGTGAAAGGTATGGCAGAGAGAAGGTGGGAAAGGCAAGGGAGGGGGCAGTGCTGCTGAGAAGGCAAGTGAGGTGGGTGTCAGGAACTCAGCATTGGGCTTAGCAATGTGGGGTCACCGGCCAAAGCTTGAGGGCAAACAGAGTCTTGTTTTGCCAGTGTCTTGAGTCTAGAGTGTCCCAGAGTGGCATGAAGCTATACTCTGCAGACCTCCTATTTTAAGCACGGCCTAGCTGCCCGTCACCCTACAGTTTGTAGGAAGGGGGAAGGAGGTGCACATAATCCAGGCTACCGCGAGCCCTGGTGGTCAGGGTCCAGCCTTCCATTGGGTCCCAGTCTGCAGCTGGTTACAGACAGCCTTGGGGAAAAGGACATTATACTCAGGAGCCATGTCAGGGCCCAAAAGATAGAAGAGAGGGGGAAAAGGGGCACGCCTGTACCCTGCTGCCCCTTGTGCCACCAAACCCCTCCGTTCTCCGGAAAAGAGAGGGTAATGCTGAGGCCTTTCCCTTCCCACCAAGCAGCAACAAGCATCCCTTTAAAGGAACCCATTCCCAAAGTGTCGCTGCTGTGCAGGGGCCGTTGTCATCAGCAGAGATGCGCTGTTGCAGGGCACAGGGGCCGTTTTCTGGCTCACCTTGAGTCCGATAGAAGGCCAGCCACAAAGAAAGGGGTAAAGACAGGAATTTTCTCTCTTTCTTCTCCTCAAGATAAAAAGATTGCATTTATGAAACATCTATCATGTCATTAAGACAATTTCAGTGCAATCCCAGTCCTCTAAAGCTTGCTGGGTAAGACAGACATATATGTGGATAAGCATATAAGAGATAGACAGGCCCACAACCAAAACCCTGAACTTCCACACAGGAAAGCAGGGTTGAATATTTACATCAATGGCATGCACTGTGTGACTCAGGAGCCACTTCTGCAGTCATCATGAACAACACAGCCACATGGCTGCCGTCTGCCCTGCAGAGTCTGGAGATCTGCCAGCTGACAGAGCTGCAGGTTGCCCTCGAGAGGGCCCCACATGGCTCGAGAGTGGTCATCTGAGAACTGCTGACTTACATTATATATATGTGTCAAGGGCAAGTACTAATGTATTTGAGCTTTTATTTTACATTTTAATCAGTGCAATCAGTTGTTACCCTGGACTTAGCTTGTGGCCACAGGTTACCACATGTCTAGATTTCTGTGACAGGATCCCACCAAGCATCAGGCTCAGATGGCATGAGAACAAACAATTGTTTTCTCCTTGACTCCTTTCTTATTTTGCACCCCTAAGTTTCCATGTGTTACACAGAGGGCCATCCTGACCCTGTGCCACTCGGTGAAAGAAGACGCCTCTGTGCAGACCCCACGTATCTCTTCTGCCCCTCCCATGAACTCAGCTGTTCCTAGTCAAGCTCTAAACCTTTAGCCGGAAAGTCACCACAGAGATCCGTGAGGAAACTGGTGTCCAAGATGAGGAACAAGTCACCAGGGCTAACTGTTGGGATGAGGCCAGGTCCCCTGAGTGCCCACACAGGACCCTCCGCCATGCTGTAGATGCCTCCACGCAGAGGCACTCCGCAGCTCTCCCTCCACATCCCCATCGTGCTTGGGGCCCCCTCTTTGTGTATCTACTAGGCTATGCTGTGAGGGCTGCAGCTGGCTGCCTTTAGTTCACCCTCGTGTCCCTACTGCTGACACTGCCCAGGGCATGCTCTGCCTTCCAGCTTGGGTTTCGCCCAGTCAATGTCTTCTTAGCCCCCTTCTCTCCAGCGGCTTCAGCATCTTACCAGTTACCAGGCAAGAAATCACTCTTCTTCTTCCTCTGTCTCTTCTTTTCTCCCTTTTCTGTGATCCTTCCATGGTTATCAATTCCTGCATTCAATCATTTGCAGTCTTATCAATTGACCTCCTAGAAAGTCCCTCTTGCCTGCTCCCTCCTCTCCTCTCTACATCTCTTCCCCCAGAGCAGTAGCCACCTGTCTGCCCTGCTCTCCAGTATTCCTCACAGATATCCTGCACAATGTGGACAAATCAGTCTTTCTGGAGCTAACATGTCATTCCTTTGCTCAAAAGCTTTGTCTGCTTCTCCATAGATACAAAATAAAGCCTTGACACATGGGAATGGGTGGTGTGCAAAGGGAAAATTTAAAGCTCCTCACCTTGCAAACAAGCTCACCCAGGGGCCATCCAGGAGTACATAGGACTTTAGAGCTGGAGGTTTGTGTAGGGGTCATATAGTTAAATTCTGTCATTTTACAGATGAAAAAACTCGAGGCCTGGAGAGAGTAAAGTGATTAGCCAAAAGAAACTCTGAAACCAATTATAAACTTCGTGTCTTTACATAAATATGTTCAACATCACTAGTCATTAGGAAAATGCTAATTAAGACCACCGTGAGCTATCACTGCACACCTGTAAGAACAGCTAAAATAGACAGTAGTGAGAGCACTAAGCTCAGACATGGACGTGGAGAGATTGGATCCATTGTTGGTGGCACAGAGAATAGTACAGGCTTTCTGGAAAATAGTCTGGCCATTTCTTTTAAAAAAAACCTAAATACATATTTCCTGGCAGTTTACTGCAGAGAAATGAAAATTGAATCCACATTAAATTCTGTGCACATTTACTTGTAGCAGCTTTATCTGTAATAGCCCCTAACAACCAGAGTAGACTTCCCTCCGTAGGTGCATGGTTAAATGATGGTACGTCCATGCTGTGGAGTATCACTGAGCAGTAAAAAGGAATAAACCGGACTGCTCCTACTGTCCAAACAAGCCTGCCACTTGCTGCTGCTTCTGGACCTTTGGTCATCTCTCCTCCCTCTGCCAAGAACACCCTTCCCCCTTCCACCCAGCCTGCCTGTGCAGTGCAGGGAGCACGTTCTCATTAATGTCCCTCTGGACCCACGTCCTCGGGACAGGCGCCGGCAGAGCGCTCTGGCCCTTCCACCTGCCCCACCAGCATGAGTGGGGATGGCCAGCCCTGCTGTCTTGTAGAAAGCCCTCGGGAGGTAGAGAACGTGCTTTGCTAACTTTTTATTCACTCTCCCACCCAGCATTCAGGATAGTGATTTATATTTAGTAGACTTCCTCCTCCAAAAAAATATTGAAGAATTGAATTGAATCCTCTTTGAAGCAAGATAATTAAGTTTCTACATTCCTATCTGGTTGGGTAAATAACACCCTTGGTCTTGTCTTCGCTGTACTCATGGTAGGCTCTCGGAGAGTGTGTTTTCATTGATCGTGTGGGTAGAAATTATTTAGGAGTTTAAAAAGTGGACCTAGAAAAGTAGGCCTGGGAGGAGATAGAAATGGATCCATTTGAAGAGAAAACCGGATGGTCAGTGGGGCAAGGAACATGACCTTACTCACCCTTGCTTTCTCTCTCTGAGGTGAACCATCATTCCATTGCCATTCCATGTGTAGGTTGCTTTTTGGATTCTGAGGATGGACAGTAGACACGCATCAGCCTCTGTGGGCTCTCCTGGGCTAGAAGGCCAAGTGAGGACTGGGGCTGGGGCATATAAGGGGGCAGGATCTAGATGATCTCATTCCTCCCTAAGATCAGCTCATGTGGGCACGAATGTCCCCCAGTTTATAGATGGGAGGACTGAGGCTCAGAGAAGTTAATCTATTCATGGCATACCTTTCGTATGTCTCACCTAACCTCAGGCAGGTAGACCTCGACTTCAGTTCAGCTGACGCTGTACCACACTCCTCTCCACCACGGCCCCTCCCTCAGTCATGTCATGCCTGTCCTCCTCCTCCGCCCTCTGATCCCCTAGCCTGAGTGGCCTCTTCATCTCCTTTGTAATTGCATTTATCACCCTCAGTTTAATATGCAAAACAAGGTGGATGGAGGAAAGGAGAAGAGAAGCAGGAAAAGCTGACCTTAAGTGTTAACATAAAGGGGCATGGGTTTGATTTTTTTTAAAGGAGAGAGAAAAGGTAAGCTTTATGATCATAAGAACTATGTTTAAAGCATGAAAGCAATTATGGAATTACCTTCCTCAAGCAGAAACTAAAAGTTAACAGATCAATAGCCTCCATTTGGAATACTTTAAGAGACAGTCTTGCATGCAAGGAGGCATATCCATCATGTGACCTATCAGAGTTTCTTTCAGTTTAGGACTCCTTTTGAGCTTCATTAGAGGCGTGTGGCGGTCGACCAGAGCACTTGGGAATGAGGTATTTTAGCTCACTGACCGTCCACTCGCCTTGGCAAGTACACCGGGAGGAACATGGTATAATCTGCCTTTGCTGATGCAGGACTGTGCAATGCTCCAGGGCCGTCGCTTCTGAGACTCCAGTATCCCTGGAGCCTCAGCATTATAGGACCCTGGAAGGGATCTCTGGCCTGGGACAGTCTCACAGAGAGAGGTTCATTTGTGGAGTTTTGGAGAGGTCCTGTCACCTACCTGAAGCCACAAAACCCTTTGACAAATTGATCTGCCCACTCAGTCTCACCCAGGGTAGGCATCCAATAAAGTGCTAATTTGATTTTAATTCGGTGCTTTGCAAACAGATCCTCACACCTGGGAGCTGAGAGTAGCTCAGCAGATGGATTGAAGGGGAAATGAATCATCCTAAATTTCCCTTTGATCCATTTTCTCCGATAACCAGCGCTCAGCCTCCACACAGAGCTGCCCAGGAGACAGCTGCCCTTGGCTCCCACCACACCGCTCCCTCGCCCATAACCACTGGGAGATAAAACCCCCGCATCACATCAAGACACATTATCTGTCAGGAGGCTGTTAGTGGAGTGAGAGAGTGACAGCTCCTGCCCCTGTGATTGCTTGCTGATGTGGAAAGTTACCATGGTAATGGAGGGAGATTGGCCACGGACTGCGATTCCATCACTGGGGTGGTGGCACGGGGGCCAGTGGGAAGAGCACAGAAACTGGGATTGCTGGCCTCAGGGTATAGGCCGTTGTAGGGAGACCTCTGGAGCCACATGTGTGCCGGGCTGTCCTGCTGCTGTGAGAGAGACATTTGTGCATGCACCAACACATATAAAGTACCAAGTGGGCACTCAGAATGCCAAGATAAATAACACAATCTGTGTCCTAAGGGGACTTACCGCCTAGTTAAGGAGACAGATGCACAAATGAACAGGTCACAGCAATGAGCTGAAGGTATGAACAAGTACTGGAGAAATACAGAGGAGAGAGAACAGAGTTTGGAAGAAGGTGGAAAGGGCTGCCCACCCCGGGGAATGACTCTTGAGGAGGTCCGTAGCAGTCAGGGCAGGCCAATTGTAATAAGCAACTCCCACCCAGGTCAAGTCTCGGTCACTCGTTACAGTAAAGGTTGTTTCTGCCCCACGGTTCACTGTGGGTTCGGTGTTGGTAGGAGGGGAAGTTCACCTCCACAGTCTTCAGGAACCAGGGCTCCTTCCCTCCTGTGGCTGTACCACCTCCCGGGTCCCATAGGTCTCTGAGGACCCCTGCATCTGGCCAGCAGGAGAGGAAAGGGAAAGGGAGCGTGGAGGGGTGTGTATGGGGTGGGGAGTTGGAGCCCAGGCCTGGGAGTATATCACTCCCATTCACATTCCTGGCCAGAACACAGTTATTAGCCCCACCTAGCTTCCACAGGGCTGGGAAACATAGTTCCATGACTGCCCAGGGGGCAAAACAGTTGAGTTGGGTGGACGCACAGTAGTGTCTCTGCTGCCTGCAGATCAGCAGCAGTTTATAGACCATGCTGCCCAGTTCCATGACTGCCCAGGGGGCAAAACATGTGTCCTGACTGCCCAGGGGGCAAAACAGTTGAGTTGGGTGGACGCACAGTAGTGTCTCTGCTGCCTGCAGATCAGCAGCAGTTTATAGACCAAAAGGATGAAAAGGGACATAGTAAACTGAGGGAGCTGCATATGTAAAGTGTAGAAGCAAATAACAGTAGGGGGAGGATCAGGAAGGAGGAGGGGAGGGAAGCAAAGAAAAGATTTAGTTTAGGAAACAAGGGGGAGAATGCAAAGATCAAGCCAGAAAGGAAGACGGAGGCCTTGTCTCAAAGGGCCTCAGATGCGGACTTGATCCTTTGGATAAGGAGGAGCCACCAGAGAGATGGAAGCGGAGGTGCAAGCTCACTGTCACAAGGTCACTGTGTCCCTGATTGTGGACAGTTGGTTGGAGGAAGGGAGAAGCTGGAAGCAGGGAGATTAGTCATTTCAGAGGATGAGAGTCGTTGGAGGATACAGATCGGAAAGGTGGCCTTCCTGGTCATCTGCTCTCATGAGGACCGAGTCCCAGGGCTGGCAGAGCTGGGCGTCTTTGGGATAAGCAGCTCATGCCTCCCCAGACTCACCTCTTGTCCTCCTGAGGGACCCTCCCAAGAGCTGGTCTGTCCTGTCTGCTTAGCAGAGGGAGCCCTATCATGCCCTTTGTCCCTTGCTGTCCAAAGCCCTGTTTTCTGTCTGTGGCCATAAACACACCAATAAACAGTCCCCTCACCCTGAAAGGTACCGTGTGTAGAACTCCAAATAACTCTGCCTCATTTAATTCCTGTCTTATGTGGCTCATGGAAAAAAACGTTGAGTAACAACGCCAAATACAGGGCTTTGATGGCTCTACCCTTTAGGATTCCTTAAGCCAACATACACAGACCTCTGGTGACAGCCACGGTGTTCCAAAGGAGGTTTATGCTCCTGTGCATCGGAAAGATTCTGCCCTCTTAAAAGTCCTTGTATCTGCCCTAAGTTCTGGACTGTTCTTCATTCTGCTCACTTTGTGACTAAGCCTTGCGGTTAGAGGGGCAGGACTGAAGCCTGGTCAGGCACAGCAGAGTTTCCCAAAGGGAGCTGCTCAGCAGAAGGGTGCTTCCCTGAGGAGATGGGTAGAAAATTCTTAAAATCAAGGGAAATGCCAGTGTTAGGCTGTACCGAAGGCAGGGAGAAGAGGGGAAGCTGAACAGCGGAGGCTGGTACATTTATGTTTTATTCATGCCTTAGTCTGGGCTATCGTAACAAATCACCACAGACGCCGTGGCTTAAACAACAGGACTTTGTTTCTCACAGTGCTGGAGGCTAGGAGTCCAAGAACCAGCATGATCTTGGTGAGGGCCATCTTCCTGGTTGACAGAGGGCCATCTTCTTGCTGTGTCCTCACACGGTGGAAGGAGTGCTAGCTGGCTCTCTGGGCCCTTCTTATAAGGCACTAATCCCATTTCTAAGAGCTCTGTCCTTATAACTTAATGACCTCCCAAAGGCCCCATCTACAGATACTATCATATTAGGATTAAGGTTTCAACATGGGAATTTGGGGACAACATGTTCAGTCCATTGCAGTGATCTTCCTATATCCCTCTGCTTGGCCCTGGATGCCTCGTGTAGCCAAGTGGGTGGCTCCATCACAGTCAGACGAATCACAGCACCCTAAAATCCTGGGGAGCAAAAGGGTTCCCAGGTCATGGAGTCTCTTTCCTGGCCTCTGGGCAGAACACACACACCCTGTCCTGCCTCCCCACCCCCCACCCCACCCCCCGTCAGTGCTGCTGGGACCTCTACAGGACCGGTCTCCTGTCAATGGGTTTGTTTTCTGAAGACAGAGAAGGGCAGATCTGCCCTGCTCACATTTCTTACAGATTCACCCTCTCCAAGATACATACGGGTTTCCATACTGTCTCAGGACAAAGCACGGAAGGTGCTCACATGTACCACACGGGAGCTGGGAGAGAAGTAGGGCTTGTCCTGGAAGTCTTTGGAATTCTGCCACTGAGGACAGATGACCAGGGCCTGCCTTGTCACTGTGTCTGATCTCCAATCAGATGGGGCCAGATCTGGTCACACAGAGGCTCTGTAATGAATCAGACACACAAATTAATTCTTTATCTTCTATTTCTTTCTTACTCACAGGAAAGGACATGAATATTTCATGCTGTTTTGATGTTTTACTTCATGTACTCACCTCTTCTCCCCTTTCTTCTTCAAGTACACCCGGAGAAATGTTTTATTTTACTTCTCTTTCAGTGAGGCCAGCTAAGAATGACAGCCAGGAAATGGTTAAGAGAGTACTAAGAATAAATGCCTATCTGCTTCTTCAGGACCAGAAAGAATTGAATACGTTTAAGGCTTGAAAAGGTCAACTGCCTTCTAAGGGGGCAGAGGTTTGATTTCATCCATTATGTGGTCTTTGGCATAATGCTCATTTCATTCACTGGCTGAAATGGAGATTTATGGAGTAAATGTTATCACAAGCTGAGACTTAATGAGATCTCAACTGTGTCTCCTGGATGTAGTGGAAAGCAACCATTTTGGTAATAAATAGAGAACAGCATCTAATTTATAAATTCCTCTTTCCGTTGCTAAGTTTAATCAGATCATTGAAACTGAAGGGATTGTTGATGACCAAATATTATTTTCCATGCCTTACTCTGGCCAGGAAACATTACTCCTAATGGAAATGGCATGTTGCTCTGGCGATGGTGGGGGATGACATTTGTCATTAGGCTAACCCAATTGTTGCATATTAAAAAATATGTTTAGACTAAAATCTATTTACACCAAAGTGGAACCAAGGCCCCATATCACTCTGTTACTAGTGTCACTGGTTCACAGAGGCAAAACATCTTTCCCAATAAGCTACAGAAATGAGCAGCAGTGACCGTCCACCGTAGGAGGGGCCTGTGAGCCCTGTGCTCTCGTGTGGACCCAACTGAGGCATCCGGAGTAAGGCTGGATGAGCCGCCATGGTGCCCCGGCTGCAGTCTCATAACCTTTTCTGACCTGGCAGAGAGAGGTTACGGGAGCCGAGCACAAGCTCTGGTGGGTCTTTTTTAAAGTGGCGCAAAAGGGAGGCCGATGCAGCTATCTTTTTTCCCATTGAGCTTAAAAATTTTTTCTGATTAATCATACTTAAAGATTTTTACAAATGATCTTCTCACAAGTTGCTTAGTTTGGACCAAGTCACACAGTAAGTTACTGGGAGCACACAAAGGCTTCATGAATATTTCATCAAAGGACTGGTCACAGCGATGAAGACACCTGGGACGTTGATGCGCCCCAAAAGAACATGGTTAACTTTGGCCATATCAGCCTTGGGAACCATATGTCATCACCGATAAATGTTTAGGCCCCAGATGACCTTTTAGATACAAAGCAAGTGATCCTGAGGGTCTTCTCTTTGGTCTGTGTTTTGCTTTTTCATTTCCCAAAAAATACATACAGTGTCCAGGTTTTCTACACACAGACCGTTATTCTTGAATATTATAGATGACAGCTTCCACTACCATTTATTAAACACCTCCTCTGACTCATATTATCTTTAATTTTCACTTAACCCTCCAATATTGGTGTTATTAGCTCCATTTTTTTAGATGAGAAAGTTGAGGTTCAGACAATTTGCCCAAGGCCAGACAGCCAGTAGCAGGCCGAGCCAGGACTCACGCTCTGGGCTAGCTAACTATAAAGGCAGAAAAAAGGTGAGCACAAAGAATAAGGTAGCCCCACAAACACCTCTGGATAGGAAGATGAGATGTGGGTGGGAAGGGGGAAGAAGACCCTGGAAAGGAAGTCAGAAGATCTGGTGTCTAGCCTCAGGTCTAAAACTCTGTGACCTTAAACAAATTCTTCCCTCTCTGAGCCTCATTTCCTAATAATGTAAAAATGATAAATAATCTCTGGTTTCCTGTAGATTCTTGAGCATTCTGGTCCCTGGGAACTCCGTCTGGCACTGTCTTTCCCTTTGGGGTCTACATTCCGGAAGCGATGCGTGGCTGAAACAGGGAGAGAAGGCCGTCGTTCTGCGGGCACTGGCTCTCCCTCTTGGCCAGGCTGCAGGTGGCTACGGGAGAGAAAACGTCCTCTCCCCAGCATCTGGCAGCCTCTTCGGGGCCCACACCCTCTGCTCTTTTCCAAGAGCCAGTACCCAGTCACTATGTCTTTGCCTCGAAAGTACTGAATGGTAGAATCTGAGCGCTGTAAAGTGTCCCAGACTCTCTGTCCTTCTCACCTCAGGTCCCCATCTATGCTTGACACTCCTCTACAGTGTACCCCTTCCCCTTCTGGAACACTCTGTAGTAGGAACTCACCAGGCCATGAGAAACCCCTCCCATTTTTGTGCAACTCCAATTCTTAGAAAAGTCTTCCTTCTCCTGAGCTGAAGCCTGGGGCTGTTTAACTCCCACACGCTGCTCTGAGGTGTCATGGGTTCAGCTGTGTCCTCCCAGTGGCACTGTCAGTTATCCTCACTTAGCTAATGACTCCTGCTAAGTATTTTTCTGTCTCCGCTCTCCCTTCTGTCTTACGTTCCCATTAGGGGTGTGCTTTTGACATCATCGCCCACCTCTTCTCATTGGTCCTCCCAATAACCCAGGACAGAAGCACTGAGCAGTTAAAATAGTGTTTCCTTAGGAAACACTGGGCTGGTGCTGAGCAGCTCTCTGCCACTCAGGACTCCTGGCTGGCATGCACCATTTCCGTGACACCTCTCTGCCTCATCTCTTCTTCCTGCACCCTGCTGGTGCAGCCCTCTTTCCTCGCCAGTGCTGATGACCTCAGTGCTTGGTCCCTCCCATCTGCGAGGAGGCTGACTTTCCCAGTGTTATTGGAATTAGAAAAAGACCACTGTTTCTTGCTGCTTTCCCCAAATCAGGCAAATACCCTGTCTTCCCACCTTTTTAGCTAACCATAGGTAAGGATCACTCCTGCACTTCAAGCTGCAAAAGTGATAGAGTTGTTTGAATCTTCCCCAGGCCCCCCCACCCCTGCTGTACGGGCCCAGTAATGCCTGCTCATCACATAAGCCACATGCAGCCAGCCCTCCCCTTCCTGACAGGAAAAGCCTGTACCATATCCCACCCCCAAGACCATGACTCCATCTAAAAACTGCAACCCCTGTGTCCTTTCCTTCCTTCAGGGTTCCCTGGGCCACTGAGCCTGCAGCAGGAACCCTCATAGACTCTGGACACCAGAGGGGAGCAGTAACATAGATAGAGGCAGCCTACACCCCCCAGGAGGCCCAGGTGAACCCACGGTCTGCCATCCCATTCAGAGTCAATTTCTGGAATAATAGCATTTCCACTTTCTGCCAGCACTCCCAGGCCTTTTGCTTGTTGAAGACTGTACTGCGGTCCCTGTTCTATATGTTTTAGAATCTTTTCTGTCTTCTAAAGGGAGAACAGTCAGCCTCTCCGACAAGCCCACCTCACCTATGAAATTACGGAAGAGTTCTAAAATTAAAGAAAAGAGGAACAGGGTATGAAGGGCGATTAATACCTTTGATTCAGAGTCAGTCTCTTGAGAGGAAGAATCTGGAGGGAGAGGCTACTCAGTAGGATAATAGAAGTGGCATTGTCCAGCATTAAAATCCATCTGTTCTTGCCCGTTTTGTTTGGGGTTGGTTTCTCCTTCTCGGTGCCTGGTTCAGAGTCACCCCAGCTGCTGTGGGCATGAGCAACCACTGCCTACCTGTGGTCACATGTTGGCCCTTCCCCTAAATAGCTTCCCCCTAAAGAGGAAGGAAGGAGCCCTGAGTGGGCTGACTGTGTGCATTCCAGTGCCGACTCTGATGAAACATGAGCAAATGAAAGTCTGCTGACCCTGGCCAAATCCCAGACATGCTCAGTCCCTCCCTTCTCTGAAGGTGAAGAAGTAGAAGAAAGCCGAATGAGGAGTGTGTGCTCAAGTACCCACCAGTATCTGTGGCATGCCTCCCATGCCTCCAGCGGAAGCTGCAAGTCCTGCTCCCAGCCCCATAGCACTTTCCATCTGCCTGCCCGGAGAGGTCAGCTTGGTGCTGGAGAAGGTGACATGCTTTCTGAAATTTTTGTGGAAATGCAAAAACAAGAGAGTAGAGCATGGGAGGACAGGTAATACTGGTGAGGCGAGATGAGGAGAGTGTTGACTCTTTCACCTGTACTGAGCAACAGTCAAAGGCACACGTGGTTGGGGAAGCAACGGGAGCAGAAGACAAAGACTTGCTTCCTTGTCCCAGCTCTGCGCGCTCGAAGCCTCAGTTTCCTCCTCTACAAATCAGGGATGAAGACACCTTCCCTGGCTGTCTCCCCAGATAGTTGGAAGGATGAAATTGTGTCATTTCATGAGCATGCTAATCCTAAACAGTGCTGTCCCCTTATTGAATGAGCGGAAAAAGAACTGTCTTGTGTACCAGAGTTCTACTCCCGTGGCACAAATGATGTGTGTTTCTGGAAAAAGAATGCTCTGTGGTTTAAGAGGCTTCATGAAGGCCTTGGAGGGAAAGGGGTCTTGTGCATGTGGAGGAGCCCAGGGGAGGTCCCAGCCAGGCAAAGACCAGATGTAGGTGCACAGAACCTGGCAAGCCCCATGCGTGTGTCAGGCCCTCCACAAAATGGGGTCAAACCACACAGACCAAGTGTGGCATATTCTGGAGGCCAAGAGTAGAGCCAAATCCTAGACCAGAGAGGGCAAATGCTGGGTTGAAATGGAAAAAGTGTCTTGGATAGGGAGAGGGAGACCAAATTTCAAAGGGCCTTGGGAGAAAGGCTGAGCATGTGATGCGGTGAGTGGCAATGATGTGATATGAAGAGATGGAGCTAAGGGAAGACTTGTCCATCAGATGAGAGCATTCAGTAAGAGCATCAAGAGCCCCTTTTCTCTGGGCCCAGTCCCTGCGTCCTCACAAGCGATCAACAACCTGGTGTTTCATCAAGCAGAGCATCCTTGCTTCGAAATCTCATTTTGTTTTTTCTAAGGTAAAGAGGTCCTAGAAATCTCCTCGCAAACCCCAAGCAAATGCTTCAAACTTTTAATAATGAGCAACTCCTAGTCTCTCAAGGCAACCAGACCATTTGGGAAATGTTTCTTACATTAGGGCAAAACTCTCATTCTTTGATGTCTATTCCCTGCAGAACTACTCTTTCTTCCAATGTGAAAAGATGAGATGGTGATGAGGTCCCCCAACCTACCATATCTGAATTAAACCTTTCCAGTTTCTTTGTAGACCATGACTTACAGCCAGCCCTCTGCCATCCCAGAAATCTGCCTCTGGCCGCTGCCCTTCTTTGACCGCAGTTCTGAGCTTTGACTGTCTGTCCTAACAAGGTCTGACATGCTGAGGTGGGGAGCGCTGCCTCCCATACTTCTGAAGGACCTCTCAGTGAAAGGTGTGGGCAATTAAGTCAGCAAGGTAGACCAGGTGGACTGCATCCTTGGCCTTGCAACCAGGCAAGAAGGAAGGACAGAACAATTGCAAGCATCCAGCAAGCAGAGTTAGGAGATGAAAGGAAATGACTTACCTCAGAAGGGGGCAAGCTGATTGATATTCTGACAGCTGCCCATAAACTCACTCATGAAATTATGGAGCTGAAGCGGCATCATGGGGTGGAAGCTAAAGTGACTCACTTCACAAAAACACTGCTAATGGAAGCAGCCTAGACATTTAAGGCAGCAATTGACTTGCAAAGCTGGAAGGGAAGGCAAGACTAAGACCCTGCCAAAGAAAGTACTGCTTGCTCCTTGCTCCGGATAGCTCCCCCTCTGCGGGTTCCCGCTTCCTTAGAGATTGTGCTGGGCCCTGCAGGACCTCCTTGTAGGAAATGTGACCTGGGTCAAAATTATCTTGAGCAGCAGAAAGCAGTGAAGTGGAAGACAGAGCCCAAAGGAAAAAGAGTGGATGGTGAGTTCTACATAGCTGTTTTCAACAGCAAAGAACAAGGCATAACTCACACAGGGGAACTTTTGAATTCCAGACCAGGGAGGGAGGTTTGGGCCTATGCTCAGCCATGATGACTAAGGGTGGGCTTTCAGCATCTCCAAGATGCAAGTAAGTGACAAGAGAAAAAAGGAGGGATCGCTGGATGGTGGCAGGAGGCCTGGACCTCTACCACTAACTAGTTGTATGACCGTGGGCAAGTCACTGACCCCCTCTAGACATTAACATTCTGACCTGTGAAATGAAGGACTGGCCTTCTCCATCTAGACCTGTAATGCAGGCATGATTGAAATCTATTTTGCAGCAGGGAAACTGAGCCACAGAGAAGTAAAGTAGCATATCCAAGGTCACATAGCTCCAAAGTGGCAGAGCCAGGATTCAAACTCAGGCCACCTGGCTCCAAAGTCCATGCTCTAACCACACCGCTCTGCTTCCTGTCTCCCCCTCCTCACCCAGAAGCACTGGCAGGCAGGCCCTGGACAGGATTATAACGTGAGTGACTTCTCCCTGGACCTTCACCTGCACTTACTGCCCCTCTTCCCCACCTAGTGATATAAGCCCATCCACAGGACTCTCTAGTCCTCTCTTGTGATTAGAAAAGGGTTTTATAAATTCATCCGTTATATTTAGTAGCTGAGAGGGCTGACTTGGCCTAACATCTACTGCCATTCAAATGCTTGATCTCCTTAGTTGCTCCCTTTGAATAAGTAACTTCATTCTCTAAGCCTTTGTTTTCTGACCTATAAATTGGGAACATATAATGAGGACAGATGACCCTTCATTGGGTTGTTTTGAGGCTTGAATCAATTAATATATGTAAAGTGCATGGAGGAAGAGCTGACATGGAGCAAGTGATCAAAACAGTGAGCTGTTGTTCTGAGAGAAATGACTGATACTTACCCTCTGAGGGGACAAGGTCCTAAAATGAAGGAATTACCAGTCCACATGACAGGACCGGGCTTGAGAAGGATTGGGGACGCAAGTCATCCCCTGTTCCTTTCATGTTATACCACACGGGTGACCATCTGCTGGCCTTGGGAATAAGAATAACGTCCTCTCTCCAACCTAAAAGTTGTTTTGTGCCTAGAAGAATTGCGTTTCCAAAGGAATTTGACAAAGAAAGGGCCCCATTGTCCACGTCTAAAAGATCCCTGTCACATCTCCAGTGGTTGCAGTGAAACGTTTTCCCTTGGGAGTGTCAACCCCTCCTGTGTGATCAGATCATGGGCCTGAGAAAGTTCCACACTGCCCTGCCACCCGTAATGAAGGCGAGGAGGGGGCGGGAAAGGTATGGGAAAGGGCCACGTGTTTACTTGATGCATCAAACTTCCTTCCCCTGCCTCCTCATGCCAGCCCGTGTCCCCATGATGTGTAGAGCTAAGGCGCCCCCACTCAATGGTACTACAAATGAAGAGAGAAATTTTCTGCCTGGGGGCGCTGGGTGTTACGGCATGCTGAGAGCACAGCCACCCTGGTTTTCTTCTTTGGATTAAAGCTGCGAATCAAGGACAGGCATTTATGCCTCCTCTGAGTTTATAGCAGTAATAATGATGATGATGGCACATCATGCTTATGTTGTTCTTTTTTAATAAGGCCACTTTGTTTGGCTTCTTAATATTTAATCCTCTTTTATATTTACTTTCTGATGCCTTAGAATTAACTGGGTTTTCATTGCTTCTATGGAGGAAGCCATGCTGGGCCTTGGTGGGCAGGAAGTTGTTGAGACTTTGGAGGCTGGTGACACCTTTCTCTGTGACCTTTTGACCCAGACATGCTACCTGGGCTGAGGACCATTTTGCTTTTTCTCTTACCATCTCTTTCCTTTCTTCCCCCTGCAATTTGCTTTTCTCCTCTCCTGCTCCCTCTCTTTCTTCCCCCTATAAGTGATATATAATTCATCATCTCATTTAATTTATTTATATATGAAATGAGAAAAGTGAGACCCTAAATCATCATGTGACTTTGTCAAGGGTTTGAAACTATTTATTGGCAAGGCCAAGGAAAGGGCTACCTGGCATTTTCCAGCCTTCTAGTACTAGGGGGAATCCTAAGACTCTGAGCTGGATAAAGATAAATAAAGAGCTCCTTCACCCATCAGCTTGAGACTACATGTGGTCATGTGCTGTGTATCAAATTATAGAAAAGTACTAAGGAATAGCTTCCTAAATTTTTTTTTCTGCAAGAGAAAATTAAATTTGATGAACTGCCCTGGGTGGTGTGGTTCAGTGGATTGAGTTCTGGCCTGCAAACCAAAAGGTCCCCAGTTCGATTCCCAGCCAGGGCACATGCCTGAGTTGTGGGCCAGGTCCCCAGTAGAGGGCATGTGAGAGGCAACCTATTGATGTATCTATCACACATCAATGTTTCTCTTCCTCTCTCTAAAAATACATAAATAAAATCTCTTAAAACAATTTTGATGAACTATAACACAGTTCCCCCAAGTGAGCCTCCTAGGGCAGTAACCAGAATATTCGATTCTGTTCTGCCATGGGACTAAAGCAATCCCAGGGTAATACCCTATACCACTAATGTTTACCAATAACTCGACCTGCAAATATGTATTTAAGCCAAGTTATTCTGCTGTAGCCAGGGAGGCCCTGGACTCAAGGGCAGTCATGCTCTGCCATTACTAGCTGTCACCTTCAATTCTGGGGGACTACCCTTCACCTATCTACCTTGCCCACGCAGGTTGACGTGTAAACTGGGTGATTTAAGAAGAAGCTAATGAAGAGGCAGGCAAGGTTTAAGGAAGTCAGCAAGGGATAGTGCAGGACCCTGAGGGCAGCACCTGGAGGGAGCTCTCATCACCGCAGGCCTGAAGGGACAACGTAAGGGAGCAGTTTCCGGAAGTGAGAAAGGGTGGTCATGACAGGAGGGTGGCCTGTCATGTGACAGACCTGTGGCTCTCAGCAGCAAGACACAGCCAGTCTGCACCAACCTGCATGCAAGCACCTTGGGGCTCACAGGCATCCTGCTGGTGCTTCCCATTGGCCAACGCAGAAGGAAGCCCTTGCAGGAATGCTCACTGAAGTTTACACTCAGCCTCCTGGACACAGGGCATGGCGGACAGGGGTGGGGAGTGTGTCTGAAGGACAAAGCTTCGTGATTTCTAGCACACAGGAGTTCCTTTAAAACTCCATGAAGATATAAAGTGTTGTTATAGTTCCATAGCAAGTACCACAAGGATCTGAGAGGAAGTCCAGCAAATTCTAATATAGTCTCTGGCCCTGAGAAAGTGAAGATTTAGTTAGGGACATAAATCTAATACTTATTCAGCAAACTATAAGAAAATTAGTTGATAATATTAGCAAATACTTGGAGAACTTACAATTTACAAAGTTATTTTATAAATATTTCACTTAATTCTTACCAGAACCTCTTGAAATAAGTAGTATTGTTACCCTTTTTTTACAGATAGGAGACCAACCACAAAAAAGGTTAAATAACTTGCCCAGAGTGACACAGCCAGGAGACGGTGGCCCTAAAACTTGAGTTTGGGATTTTCTTTCTACTTCTCTCCGGTCCCAGTGCTTCCATAGCTCAGGAGAGGGCACTCGGGGCAGTGGGTGGGCCTGAAAGCCTCCACAGACCAGGCCGGGCCTCCAGGAGTGGGCAAATTTTCACTTTAACTAAAGGACCGGTTAGTAAGTATTTTAGGCTTCGCGGGCCACATAGAGCCTCCTCTGCAACTAGTCGACTTTGTTGTAGCGTGAAAGCAGCCGCAGGTCACACATAGGCAAGTGGAATGCTGTGTTGCAGTGGGACTTGATATTTATGGAACAAGGGGCAGTCTGGCTTTGGTCCAAGGGCTATAGTTCCCTGACCCCTGGAATAGGGCAGGGGAGGTGGACAGGCACTCCAGGAGAGGATATGGTTTAGGACATCGTAGAAATAAAACCCGCAGGTTGGAATCCAGACAGCACATTCAAGAGACAGTGAGCAGGGCAGCCTGACTTGGGTGGAGAGTTTCTGCTGGCAGTAACAGGAAATAAGGAAGAATTGATAGTGCTTTAGTCAGGTAGCACTGCCCTAACAACAGAAAAACAGAAAGTCCAAGATCAAGGTGTCAGCAGAGTCGGTTCCTTCTGAGGGCCCCGAGGGAAGGGTGTGCTCCGAGTCTGTCTCCATAGCTCAGAGACTGCTGTCTTCTCCCTGTGTCTTCTCGTTGTCTTCCCTCCGTCAGTGGCTGTGTCAAATTATTTTCCTCTGCTTAGGACACCAGTCATACTGAATAGAGCCCAACCTCATGACCGCATGTTAATTTAATTACCTCTTTAAAGACACTAGCTCCAGATACAGCTTGGAGGTATAGGAGTTAGGACTTCAGCATATGAGCTTCTGAGGGGATACCTTCCGCCATCACAGAGGGGATGTTTCCAAATTGCAGGGAATTTTAGATTCCAAATTAGAGTCAGTATGGCAGGAAATTAGGAATCCTTTTGCTTGTCAGCCGTCTCTGATTAGTACTTTGAGAAAATGAAAACTTATTATACCAAAAAAAAAAAAAGATAATAAAGTGGGCATCTGGCAGTAAATGACAAAGTAAGTGCTTCAGTCCCATGTAGGAGTGCTCAGATGGCGGGACAGTGGGTCCCAGCAGGCTGGCGACCCAGGATTCAACCCATCAGCTCCACATTGCACGCCACAGCACTGGAGAAGTTCAGGGAGCGTGGAAAATGCCTTCATCTACTGCCTGGTGTCTGGCCCTGGTGCACCAACCCTCTTCCAATAAGAGGAGACAAAAGATTGACAGCAGTTGATGAGTCCTCTGCCCTTGGCTAATGAGGCTACCAGCTAAGTTCCAGAATGAAGACTGGGCAAATCTCAAGAGAAGCCAGCCATTTTTTGCTGCCAGTCAAATAGGGCACTGCAAAGCCCCATCACAAAGTCAAAGCTGTTTTGTATGACCCAAGATTTCAGAACTAGGCAGATTTCCTCCATCTCTCCCCAAGTTCATTCCTAATTCCCTCAATGGAGCTTTCCTCTAGTGTCACTCAATTACTTTGCATAAAAAGATCTGAGACAGAAGACCTCAAGAAACAAGGCCAGATATTTTATGAGTGGATGGTTCTCCGCATGTCTCCTTCAGCCTCGGGGATGGGAAGGATGGAGGGAAGGGAAGGAGAGGAGGAGGAAAAAGAGAGTAAAGGATGGAATACCTAAGAAGATTTTGCTTCCAGTTTCCGTTGCAGATTGATTGTTAAGTAACCTCAGTGACTTCCTTTGTCTCTATCAATATTGAAGCTGCTCTTACTCTCAAACCTTGGCCCCTTCTGAAGTCATTTTTCATTCATATGAGTTTGGCCATCTTTGGGCACACATGTTGCATCATGTTTACATCATGTTGTCTGAATGAGATCTAATTTCTCTTTATGGGAAACGTGAGTGTTAACACACTGGAACAGCCTGGAGCAGACCGCTTAGAGATTTGTTTTAAGCAGCATGAGGACCTGACTGGAGATAATCACTAGTTTCATAGAGTATTGTGTGCTATGAGCCTGTCCTTTCTCTGTTGCCCACAGCTGCAGAAGGGCTTGCCAGCTGATCTGGGCAGCCATGTATTCCAAGCATTGCCTGGCATTTAATAGAGGGTTCCTAAATTTTAGTGAATAAACCCTTGGAGGGTTTGCAAACCCAGACATACCAGGAAACATCCATCTTCACAGCGGCTTAGATCTAGTGCTTCTCTCCCAGCACAGTTCTTGTGATTTCCAGTTTCAGGAGATTATCTCGTGTCAGCTGTGGCTTATTAGAATCCCCCCAGTATCTGCACAACTGTTCTCCAAGTAGGTCAGGGGAGGCATTGATTACTTTGAGAAAAGAACTGTGCATCTCCACTGAGACACTGAAGTTGTCCTAGTAAGCGCCATGCAAGCAAGAGTTGCCACCAAGAGTAGATGGTTGTGGGAAAGATGACACTAATTCAAGATATAATCAGTTGTTGGCAAGATGGAGTCTAGACAATTCATTGTAGCCATTGATGATATTACTAAATAGGTAATTATGTTATTTACCCCCTGCAATGGCAGCTGTTAATTACTGTTTCATTAGAATCTCATTTTTTTTTTAATCTTCTCAGTAGAAGCCAAGGGACAAGAGAGCCCTGAGACCCAGATTTGATCCACAATGCCTAGTAACAAAGAAGTTAGAAAGTCGGAAAACTAACTTTATCTTTAGCGGCCTTTCTCTGCATTCTTCTTCCTAAATCCATTCAATGAGGCGCATTTCATTCCACTGAGGGTATATTATTCCCACATTTTCTGCAGATGAGCAGACATCAAACTTCCCACCTCAGAGAATCCAGACAGGGGCTGCCTGTAGAGGAGAGGTGCCTCTGGGCACCTAGGTTCTTGGCCATCTTTCTGCCTTGATTTACATTCAGTTCAACACCTGAGTGTCCCAAGGGGGAGTCAGGCTATCCATCTCATCCCCAGACTTAGTATCCAGCATTTGTAATTCTCAACTTTCAACTGTTTGGGCACCCAGTTTTCAAGAAGGAATCCAAGTTCATCTCTCTAGGGTAGCAAGTCCCTTAAAGAATCAGCTATGATCCTGCTGTCTAATCCCTTAGTAACAGGAACATAACTGCATTTTTACTCATCTTATCTGCTTCTTCATTTCAGCAAGGAATCTTCATATAACTTCACCCAAAAGAGCAGATCTAGTGGAGACTACTGCCTGCTGTCAGGGGAGATGATTTAGATGCTCTGCAAATCACTCTCCCCGCAGGTGGTTGCCAACTTTGCCCATAGCAAAGACAAGCCCTGGTCAGATTCAATGGTTTTGAATAGCTCTTTCTATTGTTTAAACTTATCCTACAGTTATTTCTGAAGTTGAACAAGATGGCAGAATATCAATGCAAAAGCCAAAAGTTGGATAACACTTCTGTATAGCAGGTCACAAGTCCTTGACTTTTCATCATGAGTCAGGGTTCCCATCCCCCCCTACTCCAGACAACTGTGTGAACAGAAACGTGGTGACTGGCAGCCTGTTGTTCACCCCTCTGAACAGAAGGCCCCTCATGAGATGTTCACTTGAGTGGCTGTTATCATTCTAAACTGAGGCATATCTTCTTTTCCAGAAGGCAAATTGGAGCCAAGTCATTCATTTCAGCTCCTAGTTCTCAGTGCTTTTGTCAAATAGGACTTTTCAGAAGTGAAAAAAAATTCCTCATTGTGAAGTTGCTGCTTATTCCAAGTTTTGTCTTTTAAAATGTATATTTGGGAAATAGTCCTTTACATAGGTTAAAAATAAGCCTGACTCTTTTCTTTCATAAGCCAGTCTTCAGTATTTTCACTAACAAGCAGCATTCAAGGATGTTCATTGGACATCATCCGAGTTCCGGGGGGAAAGGATGAGATAAAGAAACATCTAAAGCTTGGATTGACCTTCCCTTCATGCCCTTTGCTGGAACTGAGGGGGCCACCTACCCATTCCTGATCAGGGCATGTGCTTCCATTCATGAGTGGTAGGAGATTTCCCACCTCACTCTCCAGCTGTGACTGTGCCTGACTCCCCACTTCCCCAGCACCCTCCACGGGGCCTATTGGAGGCACAGTTGATGCCAGTTCGATCGATCAAAGGGAGTGGGAAAATTCTCTGTCTTGGGAATTAGCTAAAGCATTTGATATCCAGAACTCAAAGTCCATGGGAGAATACTGAACTCCCCCTGTTCCACTTGCAACAGTCAGTGTGTTTACACTCCCACCAGCACCCCCTCTTCACTACAGCCCAGGCCCGAGAGAAGCCTACAGAATTCTTACATACAAACCTCTTCGAAAGATCAACCATTTACAAGCTATTGAGTAATTTGTTTGCCTGTTTAAACCTTTTAAAAACAGATACATACATGTTGCTGATGTGATCATGCCTGAGGCACCTGGTACATCTTTACTGAATGGAATTGAATGATTGAATTGAACAAAGGGCCAAGTAGATCCACAGTTGTTTTCCACCTGCAAGTGAATCCACTGCAGGTGGGCAAGAGGTCCAGTTGCCTGGCTGCTGGGTAGGGGCGAAGGGGGACACCAAGTTTGATTTTAGCAGTTACCCCACTGGAGCCTGCAAAAGGGTGTCTCCAAAGGAGGCCACAGGGGTGTGGGGTGTCCCTCCTAGGAAGCCCTCTCTCAAAGCCACTAACAAGATAGACCAGTGTAGAGCGAAGCCTCTGCTGGAGTAACTCCTTCTCCCAGGTGTTCATCATTTGTTTCACGTCATTAGTTCATGTGATTTGGGGTTTTGGTTCTATTTTTCATGTTTTCTTACTAGTTTTGGTGTATTGCTTTTTACAATTTTTTAGTTTATTTTTTGGAGATGAAAATGGATGTTCTATGTGAAAGCTGAGTTCTTTGTTTCTTTCTTTTGCCCGTGGCTGACTGCATGCTCTCTGTTGATGTCTTGTTCCTGGTTCTTGAAAATGACCATCTTGTCTGTGAAAGGAGGAGCTCCAGCAGGCTTGCTTGATCAGAAGAAAGGGAAGTTTTCTTGGTTTAGTCACTCCACAGAAACCCATGGTAATGTTCTCCTGTGCTCTGTGTGTGTAAAATAAATGTGTGTTGCTATATACCAGGCTGGATGGGAGGGTATTTTTCTTGATGGCTTGCAGTGCTGTGGTCTTGTGTGTGTATGTGTGTGTTTTTGTGAGGGGATGTCAGTGTGTCTCACTCACAGCCACTGCCTTGTCACCTCTTTGTATGTATAAAGTCAGCAGATGTGAAAATCAACAGCTATTCCATGATGGAATCGTTCCTTTGGATAGTGTCAGCCATGATTAAGGTCACTGTAAATGCCAGCTTGGTGCTGGTACAGTCAGTGCCTTGATTTAGAAAGTTTATATGGTCCTTCCTAATGCCCAGGCCTGCCTACTCCTAATTTGGTTGTCTTTCCACACTTAGCACCACCACCATCACATTACTCTATACCTAAGGGGCTCTCTGGGAGCAAAGTGTCACAAAGTGAGACAGCTTTTTGTACACAGCTCAGCTCTTTAAATAATGATGCCTGCAGAGTTAAAGGAGCCTTCGGTCAGAAATGGCTGGAGATAGATGGATTGAAGACTGAAGGTTCTTCTGTTATATTACTTCTTCATTAATGGGCATGGAGTAAGGAATTCTGGAAAGCTCTGAAAGTCCATCTTCCCAGCTCCCAGTGCTAAAATCATCCCTAAGGTCAGGTCTTGCTTACCAGCTCCCTCAAACTTCAGGCTGTAAAGCTGTGACATTCAACACTACCGTTTGGCTATTCACCATGCTGCGATGAGGTCCCCCCAGCCTACTTTGGCTTTAAGAACCTCATCTGTCCTAGAGTGTAGGGAAAGGGGTTAGTCAGCATGGAGATGGTCTAGTGAGCCTGGTGCAGAATGTCCTGAGACTTGGCTCCAGTCCAAGTCCCAAACACTGTGACCTTGGCATCTGTCCCTTCCTTAGACCTCACCTTCCTGTCCTGTGATGTGAAGGGGACAAGGTAGAGCTAGATAACATCTAAAGTTCTATCCAGCTCTAAGTGTCTTTAAAATGGCATCTAGATTTCTTGTTACCCAACTTTGTTGAAAATGAGTCCTAAGGTGGAGAGATCTGTCATATATGACAGTCAAACTACAGGGTAAGTTATGGGCTTTCTCTTTGTATCTTCAGTGTTCTTGAAATGAGTCTTCTCACCTACCCATCTGTGTTCATCCACAAGAGAAGAAACTGGGAAAAATCCATGTTCAGCAACATTATGCAGTAGAAGTCTTTTCCTGGGCTGTGGTGACTCCATGGGGACTTGTCCCTATATCACCTGATGCCACACCCTCACTAGCTGCAGATTCTTTGGCTGCTGTGGGCTAGTGACTTCTCTCCACACGAGAAGTTGTGTTCTGCAAGGAGAGTTGAACCAGGACCCATGCCGGGATGGCTACCCTAGCGAACAAGGGTTGGCACAAAAACTCATTGATGTGTCATATTAAAAGAGTAGAAAAGAATTTTCTTGAGTTAAATTTTTATTTGGAATCAAAAAACGATAATAAAAGAAATGGCTTCTTCTAAGCCATCAAGTGGGTTCCAAGGAAAAAACTCCTGCTGGTCTGGAAACGCAGCCCCTGCCACCTCGGGTGGAGACTGGAGATGGGTGGGAGGTTGGTGCTAGTGGAAGTAGATGGTTCATATCCCACGTCAGCCTGCCGAGGTGGGCATCTCAAGGTCGCTGGAAGGGGAGATTGCATCCCTGCAGTCTATCTTCAAGCCACATGTGAACCTGGTTTGATGGATTCTTCCCTCCTGAGGTCTGCAGTGCTAGTTTGAATGGCAGTGCCTGATTCTGCCCAAGCTCTCTGTGTCAGGCCCTGTCCTGGACATGACAGACCTGGGTCCCAGTGTGCACCACAGGAAAGGGTCTTCCTCCAAATCTAGCTCAAAGTTCATGCAGGCAGCAGAAATGCCCTTTCTACAAACGAGCTGGACCCTCACCTTAGAATTGGTGGGTGGAACAAGTAAGGGAATAAAATATTTTCAGGAAAGCTCCCCTTTTTATGGCAAGTAGTGGATGCAAATGGAAAAGCTCACACAGCCTCTCTGAGGGCAGAGTTGAGGGTAGAGAATGGTTCAATGGTGAATGTTCTCAGGGTGTCTCCTATAAGGTAAATGATCTTATCACCAGGTTTCCTTCCACATTCCACTAGTTTAAAGTGTCCTTGGCAGCACAACTTACCCTATTCTGAGCAGCAGGCATGTCATTCCCTCACAGAAACCTTGCACCTGGTCAGGGCCTCAGCCTGCTCCCAGCAGCACCCCTACCTCCCACGAGCACGTGCTACTGGCTCCACTCCTCCCAACAGCGCTCCTCCTGGGATTGGGTGCACTGCGAACTAATGCTCTTCTCTCCCCATCTCCTCCCTGCTCTCATGCCTTATTCTGCATCCCTTTGACTCTTGCAGTGAGCATGCCCACAAGTGAGACGGAGTCTGTCAACACTGAGAACGTGGCTGGCGGTGACATCGAAGGAGAAAACTGTGGGGCCAGGCTGGCGTGAGTAGGCACGGCGAGCCCAGGGGCTGGGCTTTTGCGGGGGCACGGGCAGGGCAACTGCTCCTGAAGTCAGAATGGGGTGGTTCATCACTGGGATGGGCAGAGTTCAGAGCACAGCAAAGAACAGAAACCTGCGCGGGGAGCGGAGAGCGCTGGCATGGCCACAGCCCCTAGGCAGTGGTCATGGGTCTTAAATTGAGACTGCTCCTGAATTGTGAGGCTCCGGCTCTTGGATCTTGAGCTCCTTTCCATCACATCAGAGAAATACAGAGAGTGTGTGTGCTGGGGCAGGGGGAGTTGAGGGTGGCCCTGAAGCCTTTTTCGTCCCAGCCCCTCCCACCCCGTCTCACAAGAGACGTCTGCAATAGGGTCCCTGGGTCCTGCTAACCACCCTTTCCATTCTGATAAAAATGACCTGGAAGGAAGGCAAAGAGATAAGAAAATATACTGCGAGATGATAAACATGTTGGTTCTTACCTGCATCTCTAAGTTATCCACCTGGTGAACGAAAGCAGATGCCTGAAATGCAGACTTGAGTTAATAAATTCACCTGTGCTTACTAGACTGCAGCTGCCTCCTCTAACGTAAGCCCCAGCCCAGATGTGCAAGACTTCCCTTCCCAGGCCCTGGCTTCGATGGGCTGACTTTGGCCTGGGATGGGGCCAGGTGTGAGGAGGAACAGTCCACACATGGATTATCACAGTCACCTAGCTTAGTTCAGTCTTGAAAATGGAAATCAGTAGTCAGTCCCTGGGAAAGGTTCCCCTCAAAAACAAGGGGTGGGGGAATGGTCTGCCTGCTAAAAATAAACCTAGAGCCTGAGGCCTTCTCCTGGACAAATCAGGTTCCACTTTGGGAGGTATGAACACCGTAAACTCACACGGATGCTGATAGGCACTGCAAAGAGCAGGCTCTGAGGACGGCCAGTCTCAAATAAAGTGAGTTTCTAAGTCCCTCCGTCAGAAGAAAGACATCTTATCTCACCCTTCCTCTGTGAAATGACTCCACCATCTGGGCAAACCGAACCCTTTTTAAAAGGTTAGCTGAGTCTAAACATAAGCACGCCAGCCTTAAGAATGGCCTCCAAGCCAAAGGCAGGGAATCACGACTTAGGAATGGACCAGCTCTTGCAACTTCTGTTTCCAGGGTTCATGGGCCTTCAGAATCACTCACTCTGACAGTGGCACCAGGGAGTCTGCACCGCAGGTTTCTCAGCGTTGTTGGGAAGCAGTTATTGTCAAACGTTGTTAAAATACAGTGCTAATTACATTTTAAGCAGCAGTCCCAGCCTCTTTTCCCCTCTCTTCTGTTGGAACCACACAAAACAAGCCATTGAGTTTCTAAAGCAGGCCCTGGTCAGTTACACTAGGGACACGCAGATCGCAGGCCTTCACAGTCCTTCAGTTCTAGGCCTTTCTGTGATCCTGACACCACGGAGGGTTGGAGAGAGAATGATTGAGGGCCCTGCACCTCTAGCTTTTGGGCCTGGCCCAAGTCACAGACCGGGAGGGAATGGGGAACTGGCACCGGGAAGGACGTCCCTGGACAGTGTGTTTCAGGAGAGCGCGAGGCTCTGTTGGAAGAACATGGTTGCCCCCCGCAGAGAGCGGCTGGCAGTCTCTCTCGAAAATCTGTCATTGTCTTGAGAACACACTCTGCAAGCTCCAAGAGCCCTGTAGAAATGGTCCCTGTTATTCCCGTGAGTGCCCACATTTATAGACCTGTGCTACGCATGTAAGATAGCTGGTCACCATGCCAGAATTATAGTATGTACTTAATAAATGACGGGTTTTCCCCGCCTCCCACCACCACCTGCCCCACTTCAGACAATGGTGGGATGAGACGGCCATTCCTGGCAGGAGAGAGAGTGTGAGAGCAGGCGCGGGGGCTGAGGGTGGGTGTGTGGTGAGGAGAAAATGTGAAGCTAGTTGTGTAGTAAGATGAGGTCTGGGTCCAGGTAAGGATTTATGTGAAGTGAGAGGCCAGGATGAAGATGGTTCCTGAGGGGGCAGGCAGAGAGAAAGGAACTGTGATGTGATATTTGGGGTGTGGGAGGCAGGTGGGAAGACAGGCGATGCAGAAGGAGGAGCCATCAAAGTTTGGAGACCGAACACGATAAGGATGCTGAAGTGCCATTTGAGGCAAGACCAACTCGAGGGACTTGCAGGGATCACACAGCAAGCCGTGGAAGTCTGAGGTCTAGCTCCGAGCAGGGATGGAGTCACACATTTGAGGTTATCAGTATAAAAAATATTCATGAGGTCCTAGAACAAGACTTGTTCATAGAGGAATGGAGGGACACGCACACAGAAGAAAGAATCAGAACAAGTAAATGAAGCAGGTGAAGAGGTATTAGGGGAACCAACAGTAGCACTTGCTTGGAAACCATGGGAGGAAGAATTTCAAGACACAGCTCCCTCTTTGCACACTCAGTCAGTAGTGTGCCCAGCTTGGAGCCAGGCAAAGGAGGTACAAAGCAACAGAGCAAATTGACACCTGCACTAGAGCTCACGATCTGCTATGACACTGTCATTCATAAGTAAATAAGTCATTAAAATTGGGGTGAGTGTTAAGAAGAAAAAGTAATTGTAATGTGGGGTTAATGACCCAGGGAGGGACCTGATTTAGATTGGCAGGTTAGGAACAGCTCCTGTGAAGAAACAAAACTTCAGCTGAGACCTGAAGGGTTGAACATACATCACTGAGGTGAAGAATAAGGAAGAATGTTCCAATCAGAGGCAACAGCGCATTTCCAGGCCCTTCAGCAGGAGAACGGAGAGAAGGCCCGTTTGGTCAGTGTGACGCGAGTGGAGACTGGAGAGCCAAGGCTGGAGATGGAGCAGGGCCTGGTAGAGCCCTTGATGGCCTTGGTCTTGTCACAGGACTGAGGAATCATGGAATGTAGAGCTGGTTGATTCGGTTAGTTTTGCATTCTCGAAGGATCACTTCGACGTTAAGAAAAGAATGAGAAGGAGCGAGGCCAGGAGGGAAGCAGGCTCCTGGTGAAGCGGCCTCAGAGCAGTCACCGCGGTGCGAGATGACGCTGGCTCAGGCCAGAGTCCCCTGCGTGGACGGAGCAGAGCGGGTGGGCTCTGTGTGTTCTGGAGTTGTGCTCTAAAGACTTGGCCGTAAGAGCCGGAGCTGCAGCAAAGGAGAGGGTGTGGAAATGAGCCAGCACAAGCGGGACCCAGGAGGGAGAGAGGGAAAAGGAGCGTAGGAAGAAGAGTCTTATTTTCATGAGATTAAAGACTGGGGTGATCTTTAAGTCAAAAAAGAAGTCTATGCAAAGGGAGGAGCTGAAGGCTCCAGAATGGAAGTGAGGGCTTCTGGGGAAAGAAACAAGAAGAGAGGGGAGTTGACCTCAAGGACAGAGTTGGAGAAACTGCATTCACACAGGAAGAAGGAGCTCGTTTACCCTGGGACTAATTGAAAATGGAAAAAGAGACCTGGCATCAGAAGTCCTAAGGTCCAGTGCTAACCAATCAATTAAAGCACTTCTGCTTGCGTCTTAGTCTGGTGCTCTGGGAAAGGAAGGTGTTCTCAGCAGAGGCCTCGGGGTCCTGGAGCCCTCTGCGGGCCCACTACAGAAGGAGACTGCTTTTACCTCTTTTACACATTGGGATTCCATGTAAGATTTCATGTGAGTAAAGCATTCTACCACTTGATAAATTGCAAACCATAGATCCAGTGGTATCTAAGGGTCCTTCCCAGCTCTCGAAGCCTACAGTTCCCTGAAGCATATAGAATCAGAAACAGGCTCTGCTGAAAAGAGTCAGTGACAGGAGTCATACCAAATGGTCTGTCATCTCATCACAGAAAGAGGGTTAGATGTCCTAGGAACCTGAAGGACAACACAGGAGGTTCAAACTAGTGAGTCATCAAACTAGTGAGGCCGCAGATTACTAAGCAGTGCCGAAGCCGCAGTGGAGACTGACATCGTAAATGTGGAGTCTGCCTGCAGAACAATTCGACATATTTGTTGGCAGGCTCTGTAGCCTGGAAGCACTAAAAACAGACAGTGGCGTGAACCAGGGTGGGGTTTGCCAAGCAGGCCTAGCAGAAGGCCCGGGCAGCGTGGGAGTCTGTGTGGGGTGGAGGGCCGCACAGACATGCCTGTGGGGCCAGCCTGAGAACTGGAGGTCAGGCCTGGCATTAGCCTATGAGCCTGGGCCGAGTGTGAGTGATTGGGTAGGCCCAGTGAGGGCGACGACCAGGTCCAGTCAAAAAGCAGGAAGGCTGATGGAGGAGACTCTGGCCAGAGATGTGGAACAACTGAGTTCAGCACCCAGTAGCTGAAGCAGTGCTCTGAAGCGACAAGGGCCGGGGTTTGGCCTCCTAGTAATAACCGCTGTGGGTGGTGTTGCCGTTGTGGAGTCTAGGAGGTTCCTGCAGTCAGTCGTGTGTCCACCTGGATGGTGACTCCGATGCCATCTGATTTATGTGGAAGGCAAATTGGGACAATTCAGACAAATACTACTTTCCACAGCAGGTAATAAATGTACAATGCTCGTTACTCTCGGAAGGGGAGAGAAGGTGAAAACGTAAAGAGCTGCCCAGAAGTTCAAATATTTGTCAAAAAATGACAAATGCAAATTGAGTAACAAAGCAAAACACAAAAGAGTTTTGGGTTTTTCTCTAATTTTGAACCTTAATGTCAAAAAAAATCTTGGTTTCCTAGAAGGTTTTTCCTGAAGGCTTGGGCAGAGAAAATATATTGGATTGGATGAACTCTAGGTCCAACCCAGTGGAACTATTCTGATGGTCTTATGTGGTAACATTAACTTTCTCCACCTCCCTGCTCTTTAGCCCCACTTGTTGGGTTCTTAGAGTAGGATGGGATACGATAGAACAGGATAGGGTAGGGTAGGGTAGAATAGAATACAACACAATAGAACAGAAGAGAATAGAATAGAAAAGAAATGATGAGAAAAGCCAATGAGCCTGAGCAAGCTGTGCCTGCCCCGTTTGGGTTTACAGAAGCTGGAAGCCTCGACTGTTCAGTAGGAGGAAGCATTTACCACACGTGAAAGAGCACAAGGCATCCACCTGCTCCCTGGCTTGCTGGCTCACACAGGGGACCAGTGTGACCAGCCTTGCAAACCCTGAGCCGATGGTTACCTCCCAGGAGGTGCGGGGCTGCAGAGCAGTGGGGCCCACTGTTTCATGAAGTGGAATTCCTGCACAGGGTGAATGAGGAATGGGGCACTTGAGGTTTACAAGACTTCTAACCTCAGCTCTCCAAGGGCCAGGGTTTTCCTTTGCCTCCAGAGACATGCCACTTGAACAGTACCGTCCCCCTCCTCAAGTGGAGACGCTTAAGTAATGTGGTACTTAAAAAGGGATGAATGTTTCAGACTCAAAAAATCTAAAACTGAGCTCACAATCCCTGAGACCAGCAACAACAACAAAAATCAGTGTTCAAGTGCGGTATCCAGAGTTACACATCAGGACTTGTAACTAAGTGGAAAAGGAAATTCTGCTCCATTTCCTCCTCTTTAGAATGGTGCCAAAATGCCAGTACGGTCCCTTAACTGATGACCATGCTTAAACTCAGCCCTGGTCCTCACTTCAGTCAGTCGCTCCTTGCCCTGATCTTTTCCTGCACCCATCTCTGAGTCATTTCTTTGGGAGATATGAACATGCAGATTTTAGTTTCCCCATGTCGTAGTTTTGAACAACCCATTTTTCTTATGATTCACCTGGACTGAGAGAGAGAGAGAGAGATCCTCATGGGGAAGGGCCAGTGGTCCGCACTGAAGGACCCTTCAGAGAGAGTCATTGAGACACTTCTGAGAGAAGGCCGAGGGCCGGGCCAGGCTCTGCAGGCAGAGTCACAGAGATCATGATCGTCCGCATTGCCTTGGGTTTACACTCGGCAGTGTGAGCTGCCCAAAATCAAGCCTAGGGCAGACCCAGAAGGTGCCATGCTCAGCACAGCCCTACTGCAGAACAGAGCGCCCCGACTCCCCCGGCTCCCCACCACCCAATTAGCACCTGGAAAACATTTGTTTCCCCATTAAACTGTGGCTCTAAATAAAATGCTGCCCTGGCTCCCCGCCCCCTCCCACACGCTTTGTTAACATGTGATTAAACCCTCCAGCCCTGGCAGGCAGTCTTTGGGGCGGGAAAAGGTTATTAGCTAACGGTTCAGAGCAGTAAAGGCACTTGGCTCAGATCCTCAGTGCCCCAGAGATATAATTATCTCATGCTCGATGGCTTTGCCACCTGTCACATCTTCTGGTTTAATTTTTTTAATAAAAAACAATGAGAGGGGTTGTTTTCTTGCTGTGCAGCAGAGCTCACTTTGTGCTGAGCTGGGATGACACAGGCTCGCCGCAGTTGCCTCCCAAGTCCCTGTTCCTGTTTCCTCTCGGCGTCTTTTTGTCTCTCGGCTGCCATCTCCATCCCTTTTTCCGTCTCCGACTTGCATTCTGCACCTTTCTGCGCATCCCCCTGCAGCCTCTGCAGTGTTTCCTCCCTCTACACCAAGCCTTTCCGACACACGGCCTTCAGTATTTTGTCTCACATGCCTGCACTGTCCCCCCCCTCTCCACCTGTTTCCCTCCCTTCCTCTCTCCCTCCCTCTCTCTTCTCCCAACCTGCCTCTACCCAGCCTCCCCTGGAATCTCCTGTGGGAACTAGGTTGTCTCAGGACCTCCCTGAAGGTTTCACCTTTCAGTGGACTCTCCCCCATACACTGACCTTCGAATCTGCCACCAGCACACCTGCCCTGTGTTCCTGTCCCAAACTCCCCCAGGTCTTCTGGGCGCCACATGACTGTCCTCATGCTGGGTTTCTTCCCAGGGCCTGTCGCTGTCTCTTTAGGCCCAGTTTGCTGCCCTCAGGCCAGGACAGTAGTGACCTTTCTGTTTCCTGCTGGCTCCTTTTGCTCATCTGCACCTCGTACCAAGTGTTGGCCATATTCCTGCTCAGATGCCGTGGGGTGTGCGCTGGCGGGTTTCTGCCTGTGGCTCTGACTGGGGGCCTCCAGGCCTCCCTGTCCCCTATGGCTCCTCTCAAGGTGTAGCCCTCCTAACATGCTGCCTGAACTGACCTCATAGAACCTCACAGTAGACTCTGATCATCAGAACATGGGATCTCCCTCTCCACTTAGAAGACACTAGATTTGTAGACTTCACAGCAGGGCCAACCCTCAGTCTTCACATTCAAATGCATGAACACACGAGAAGATGCTGACAAATAGGGTTCTCTCTTTCCAGAGTTGTTCTGAGTCACAGCACACACCCATCTAGTGCCCATATGTAGTCATCAGGGGACACCAGATTTCTCTGGCATTGCCGAGCATCTTTAAAATGGTTGCTAATGTCTCCTTTTCCTCTTTCAGCCACCGGATCTCCAAATCGAAGTTCAGGTAAGTGAGATAAAATGCTTCTCTTCTTTTCTTCTGCCCATCAGCTCTATCTTAGCATATTGCAATGTGGGCGGTAGAGTTAGGGGTGTTCTTCAAAGGAGGTAACTGCTTTCTTTTGTATGGCTGTCAAGAAGAGTTTTTTGGATCACATCAAGCAAATAACCCAGGGATTGGTATTTACTGAATTATCTTTGTCAGTCTTTTTGGTAGCACATCCCAAGGCTGTGAGACCTAGTGTGTCTCCCTACCTTGTAAGTTGAAGTCCAGGTGAAATAAATGTAATGTGAATGCCTGCTAGTCTTCCTGATTACTTCATGTTCATGGACACAGTGAGATATAAACTTTAAGGGTTATGGAAAGCACCCAGGATCACTCACACTCCATGAACAAGCTATGGGGAACCTGGAACACTAAGCAGGCTCGCCTACCTACCTTCCTCCCTGCCTCCCACCACCGTCTCTGCACCAGCCTAGACAGAGCTCTAAGCCAATGGCTGGCATTCTCCCAGGGTTCTGCAGACCCTCTGTATGCACCCAGCAGAGGCTACAACTGGCCCCACCATCCCTGGACCTCCCTGGGTCTCCTGTGTGTTTCTAAAGCAGGTTTCTCTAAGCCCTTGAGGCTGGACCTCCAGGACTCCCATGTTTGATTCCTTCTCTACTTCTGACCCTCTTTCTCCCATATTTCCACTGGAATTGGAAAATGCTGGCTTTTCTCTCCTTCCTCTTTCTCTTAAGACCTGCTTTACATAAAAAAAAAAAAAAAATCTAGGGCCAAGTATACCAGGCCTCGCTCTTATTACATGAAAGAGAGCCCTCGAAATGTAAATGTCCTTTTTCCTGTGACAATAATGCTTGGATTTTGCAGCTTTACCTCCCGTATCTGGGGATGTGGCTGGATCATAACAGGGACTGAATAAAAGTAGGGTGGGCAAAAGTAGATTTACAGTTGTTTGTATGGAAAATAATGCAATAATTAATAATAATATAAGAATAAACTTTTGCATACTCACAATTGTAAGCCTACTTTTGCCCACTCCTGTATTTGTTGAATAAATGAATGAATGAATGAATGAATCTTGAAACATACTCAAACAAAATATCTAATTTGACAGAAAAGCTGAGAAAGCATTTTGTGCTTCTGATCATTGCAAAGACCCTACACATACATTAAGAGTAAAAGGACAAAAATGCATTTGAAATTATTTCCAAAATATCATTCTCATTACATGCAAATGAGTGAATGATAAACAAACAAATGAATTAGTTAAGGAATGAATCAACATGATCTGGAGGATGGAAGAGAAATTTCGTATTTATATGGACTTGGTCTAATGAGAGATTGCTCAGGAGGCCCTGGGAACATTTTTTATCCAGTGATTTGTGATGTAACCTGTGCTTTTGAAAAGAGGAAAGGAACAGTGGCCCCCTAAACTTCCAACTCTGCTCAGCTTTGAGACTTGGCCCAACCTGCTATACACTTAATCCCCTGCACACCAGCTATTTGACTTCTGGGAGTGGTTTCCCCCTCTGCGGCTTCTGTTCAAGATACAAGGGAAACGCAGTGAGGAGACTTTGTATTCCCAGAAGACTTATCACTGGTAGGTTGGCACTGTCATTGAATGCCTTTTCGGGTGAGGCTACTGAGGCTGAGAGGCTGGGGCCACATGGCTCCTGCGTGGCGAGTCAGGCGCCCCCCGAGAACCCCCGCTGCTGACTGCTGTGCTGTCCTGCTGAGGAAGCCTGTTTCTGCGTGGCTCTGGTGTCCCGGACTTGGGGTGGAAGCTCTACAGCAGTCCTGCTGCGTGGAAATACAACATGAGCCACACATGTACTTTTTACATTTTTCTAGTAGCTATGTTAAAAAATAAAAAGAAACAGATGAAATTCATCTTAATATAATAAATCTAACCCACTGTTTCTAAAACATTATCATTTCAACTTATAATTAATGTAAAAATTATTGAGATAATTTACATTTAGTGTTTCATACTAAATCTTTGAAATCCATTGTGTATTTTATGCTTGCTTCATGTCTTATTTAGAGTGGCCACATTTCAAGTGCTCAATAGCCACATGTGGCTAGTGGTCACTGCACCAGTGTGGCCATAAACGGTCTGAGCAGATACCACATGGTGGCCTTCCAGTCTAGATTCTTTGGCCCACGGATGGTGTCTGTTTAGGAAATATCAAAGGCTGTCAATGGATTGAAGATGCTACCAAAATTGTCCAGGTAGACTGGGGACAGTTTTTGTGTGGTGCTAAGGTTTCTACTACAGGTGCAAGAAAGATCTGTCCTCATGCTTTCTTATGTCTGACTGTGGCAGCCAAGAGAGAGTGAAAGAACACAGGAGAAAAGTAGAGTTAGTTAATGGGGGGACAGGGGAGAGGAGAGAGAGGTTCTGCAAGTCAGAAATAACCTTGTAAACAGTGACCATTTTACTCTCCCCCTCCACAGAATCTAAAACTTAAATTTAAAAAAGAAATCAAAGTATTCCTGAACATTTACTCAGTTTAACAATGGAAAATAACAAAATTTGAGCTGTAAACTGGCCTATTCTATTTGCAAAACTGAAAGATACAAAACTACGGTTTATTTAAAAGAAATGCTAGAACAGAGCTTTTAGGGGAAATTCTGTAAATTAGTGACTTATAATATCAGGAATTAGTTACAATAAGGAATTTCACAACATTTGGGGCTCACTGTTCAGAATAGGATTGATTATTTTAAAAAAGATTTTATTTATTTATTTTTAGAGAGCGGGGAAGGGAGAGAAACATCCATGTATGGTGGCCTCTCATGCGCCCCCAGCTGGGGACCTGACCTGCAACCCAGGCATGTGCCCTGACTGGGAATTGAACTGGAGACCTCTTGGTTTGCAGGCTGGGACTCAATCCACTGAGCCACACCAGTCAGGGCCAGAATAAGATTTACACGGTTAGGGAACAAATGGTTCTGAAAGTATTATGCAACTTAAAAGGATTAATCAGATAATCTGTTGAGGTTTCCAGATCTCTGTTTTATAGAGTCCTGAAGTAGATCCCACAGGGTTCTAAAGTTTAGGAGGACTGTCTTGCCCCATATTCAGTGAAATGTACCTCCAAGGTTCCCTTTACTTTTACTATCCCACAAGCAACGAGGCACCCAGATTTGCCCCAAACTCTAATAGTTTGTTTGTTTGTTTATTTATTTTTATCCTTGCCCAAGGACATATTTATTGATTTTAGAGAGAGGAAGGGAGGGAGAAAGAGAGGAAGAGAAATATCAATGTGAGAGAGAAACATTGATTGGTTGCCTTTCTTATGTAGCCCTGACTGGGGACCAGACTGCAACCCAGGCATGTGCCCTGGCTGGGAATAGAACCCACAACCTTCCAGTTTGCAGGACAAAGCCCAACCTGCTGAGCCACACTGGCCAGGGCCCTATAGTCCATTTTTAAGTTATATATAAAATAATTAAATTTAATGATTTTCTCTGTTGCTTGTTCTCAGTTCTGTAGCCACTAGAAAGACCCTGAAGTGTCCACTACTATTCTAGATGGCTGTCAAAAATTATATGCCAAGAAAACTCTTTCAGGAGCACTGCCTCTCCTCATACCCACCCTCATCCCTGGATCACAAGAGGCCCGGGGCTCTCAAAACTTGTCTCCAAATCTACGTAGTTTTTCCCCACTGCTCTGCCAGCCTGTCAGCAAGTGTCCTCACCATGTGAGATGGCCTGCACGGGACACAGTCCCTTTCCCTCATGGACCTTATGACCTCATTGCAGATCCATACAGTAAAGAATAACTGCGAAGCTCTTTCCTCTGGGGAACCTTTTCTGGCTCCTCCGTGACCAGCTAGGATGCCCTCTGACATGCCCTCCAAGCCCACCATGGCACTGAGCATGCTCTTGGATTGCTCGCTTAGTGGTCTGTGTCACCCACATGAGTTTTATGCAGACGAAGGCCATGTCTAGCATGTTAACTGTTGAATATCTCGTACCTAGCCCCTGGTAAGTGTTTAGTAAGTATCTCTTTTCCGTGTAACTAAATTAATAAGGCAGAGAGAGAG